>PVIA01005485.1:0-114668 GCA_004024845.1 Tonatia bakeri
TCCTCCAGTCTTTGCTCAAATGCCCTCCTATCCCTGAGGACTGCCGGCCACTCCATTTTCTCCAGAGCCCGCAGGCCCCCTCTGTCTCCCTGCTCCACCTCCTCCACAGCCTGGCTATAGCCCGACACACCGGAAGTGCCTTTTGCTGATTACCTCCACTCACGGGAATACAGGTCCCAGAAAGGCAGGGCGTTTTTTTTGGGGGGGGGCATCTATTAATATATTCACATTCATAATCATCTTCAGACCCTAAGCATCTGAGCAGGGACATAATGTTTGTTGAAACAATACCTGAGGACTGGTGTTCTGAGGGTACAGGTAGGAGGACTGGGCCATGGCAAGAAGGACGTTGTGACTTTCCTTTTTTGCCTAATCAGGGAGTCGGACCAGCTCCCCAGGGGACCGTGAACCATGGGGGCTGTGCACTCACTCATCCGGTGAGTTTCGGCCTGCCTGCATTTTTCTGGGACGAGGGTCCCTAGCTTCTTGCAGACATTTAATGGAGCCTGCGGTCTCTCCGGGGAGCTAAGTACGGTCCCTGCTCTGACATTTCTCTGATAGGCTCAAATCCTTGCTTTCTGAAGACCTGTGTTGCTAAAACATTCTGTGATCTTATTCAAGTCTCAGCGGTCACCCTGGTCCTGTCCCCAAAGAGGGAAGTGGGAACCAGAGGGGGCCCTGGCAGGGTCAGTGTAGTGAGTGGGGCTGCGGGGGAGCGGTGGTGGTTTCTGGGGACGTGGGAGGTAGGACAAAGGAGGCTTCTATATTATATGTGCTGTTTTCTTCCTTTTAGGTGAAAGGAAATGGATTTAAAACAAGCGTGACCCAATGCGTGCAATTGTCAATGCTGGATACTGGGTACAGGCGTGTTTATCACAGAGAGCTTTGCACGTTTCTGTGTGTCAGAGAAAAGGCCTTTCAGAATACAGATTTGGAGGCGGGCAGGGCAGTTATAACTTATGATCAGGAGGGGAAAGGCTGTTTCTGGGGATCGGAGGGACCTGGACTTCAGCCATTTTTCCTGTGTGTGTTTGGGCAGAGGGGATATCTGGAGTCTGGCCCATTCCTAGAGCTGTCAGAGCCCACTCTCCTCCCCCTGCACCCCCTTTCCAGGTCTCAGTGCCCTGATTCCCGGAGGACGGAAAGGCTGAGAGGCCCCATGCCGGGGACGAAGCTAATTCATCAGTGACGCCTCAGCCAGGACCGGGTACCCGCAGTGCCAGTGTGATTCATCCAATGACTGCCCGCTGCCAGCCTGTGTGGGCCCGAAACGCAGGCACATTTTACCTGTACCCACTGAGAAGGACCTGGAGGGAGGCAAAGGTACAGCATCTACCGAGAGCAAGACAAGGACTCGGAGAAAGGAGAGGGCTGGTCCCCTGTGCCCCGGACCCCAGGAAGCTCTGCCAGGCCAGGCCGGAGTTGCAGGGGTGCCTGGCACTCCCGCCGGTGCGGGAGTGCCAGCTCCGGAGCATGTGGCGAGGGGGGGCTGGCTGGGCTTCCTCCTCCACAGTGACTGTTCCCTCGGGAAACTGCCTGAGGGGCAGCAGGGGGTGGGGGTGGGGGAGGTGCTCATTCTATCCATCATTCTGGCTGGGTTTTCCTCAGCTTGCTGCTCTCTGTGCTTTCACTTCTTCCAAGAAGTTCTCCCGAATGAGTGAAGGGGAGAGCACTGGGCTGGGGCTCGGGCAAGGTCCGGAAGGAGACAGAAGCCCCTCTGGCGAGGCCTCAGACCCTCCCATACCCCAGGCCTGGTATCTGGGCTCCCCTTACTCTCTGCCTGAGTCTCCCACCTGCGACTGGAGTCCTGTCTGCGTCTCACCCGGCTCTGACCCAAGACAGGCCTGCGGCTGGTTCCCGGCTCAGAACAACACCTGCCTCTGTGTCCCCCGTTCCCCCAGGGCACCCCTGCCCGGTTACGACTGTTATTGCTCCTTTGTCCCCTGCCTATACACAGTGTATCTGAGCAAAAGAAGCCAGGAGCAAGAAAAAAAAGTACACAGGGAATAATTTCATTTCCATGAAATTCAAGAACAGGCAAAGCTGATCTGTGGCGACAGAGGTGGGCCAGTACACGGCTGCCCCTGGGAGGTGGGAACTCACCGAAAGAAGCGTGAAGGAATCTGAGTGACGGAAATACTGCGTGGGTGTCCACACTTGTCAAAACTCAACCCGTACACCTATGAAACTATGCATTTCACTGCATGTAAAGGTTGCTTCCATTTTTTAAATGGTTAAAACATTTAATTGAACACCTACAATGTGCCAGCAGGGGAGACGAACCTGTCTGCCCTGTGGGCTTCTGTGACAGGGAATGACAGGGAGTGGTTTTTTTTTTTTAAGATTTTGTTTATTTTTAGAGAGAGGGGAAGAGAGGGAGAAAAAGAGGGAGAGAAACACTGATAGTTGCCCCTTGTGCACCCCCCACTGGGGACCTGGCCTGCAACCCAGGCATGTGACCTGACTGGGAATCAAACTGGCGACCCCTTAGTTCGAAGGCCAGAGCTCAATCCACTGAGCCACGCCAGCCAAGGCAGAGGGTTCTTATCTTGACCTTGCATTGGCCGCTGCTCTCTGCCCTTGGGCTTACCTCCCTCTTTGCCTGCAGTGGGGGTGGGAGTGGGGCTGGGTCAAAGGGCAGGGGCTGGCCAGAGGTCTGTCACAGGAAAGACAGAGGAGGCGAGTGCCTTATCCCTCTGGAGGAACTTCCCTCATCTTCATGCAGGATGAATGACACCTTTCTGGTAGTGTTGGCAAGAGGCTCCATTGTGAGGAAATTCATTGCCAGAGGTGTGGTTATGATTGTGTCCACTGATGGGTGAGGGACCTGGTTGCGAGCACAGGCTAGAGAGTCACACCGCCTGGTTTCATGTCCCAGGCACTCCCCAGCCAGCCATCAGGGCGGCCTGGAGCCAGCCACTGAGTTCAAGTCCAACCTCTCAAGCCTCATTTCTTCATGTTTAACATTGGAGTAGCGAGGGTACTCCACGTTACTCCAACCAGGGTACTCCCCGTTACTCCAACACAGATTTGGGCTCTGTGCTCCCATACATAAGTTATAACCGTCTGCCCACCCCCTAGGCACGTCACAAGGATTCAGTGAAACTCTCTCCATCTAGTGCTGGGCACATGGCAGGCTCGCAATACATGGGAGCGAGTTTTTCTGCCAAGAGTTTTGGCACGGTGGCTCTGAATGGGAGGGGGGAAGGCAGGGGCCCACGGCTGGGCGGGTGGTGGGAGCATGCGCAACAGGAGGAGTCACAGAACTAAAGTGGTCGATGGTGGCACTCAAAGGCACTTGTGGGTCCCGGTCCTCTGTCCACCGCAGCCACACACAGACTTTGAGCAAAGCTGGAGGGACGCTGCTGGTGATAAGTGTGTGAGCGCATCAAGGAGGAACCTGTTGCGCAGTGAGGACGTCCGGGCGCGGAAGGGGGCGGACCCAGGCTCTGGGTCTCCGAAAGTCCTCCGATGTGACCCACCCTGTAAAGGGCCAGACTGTAACACAGTTCCGAGTTACTATTCTGAAGTGACTCTAGCGGGGGAGACCAGATACATGCCGACGGCATTCGTGGCTGGCAGTAACCGAAACCCTCAGTCCCCCCTCGAGAACCACGTGTCCAAAGTCCTGGGTCGCGCGCTGGCGTTTACTCGTTCCTCGGTCGCTTCTTCTTGGACTTGCCAATCTAGGTGCACACGACCGCACACCAAACATCTTGCTGTGACAGATGTGGTGGACAGCGTCGGATGTCGGTCTGTGTTGGTACAGTTCCAGGCTTGCAAGGCTCGGACCTTGGGTTTCCTTAGCAGGCGCTGACTCCCGGGTTGGGTAGGAGTGGCTGGCGGGGGCCGGGCGGGGGCGCCGTACCCCAGCGCAGAAAGTACCTTGGCTCCGCCCCGCCCCGCCCTCCCTCCGCCTCATTGGCAGCCGCGTCGGGGGTTGCCAGGGCGACGGGTCGCCTAGTTGCGATTCAGCTCGAACTCCAGCCAGTAGGCTGGCGTAGGGAGCCGGGGAGGCCAGAGGGTGAAACGCTGAACGCCGCACCCGGCCGCGGGGCCCGAGGCGGGCACCTCCTCTCGGCCCCGCACGGCCCCCCTCCCGGCGCAGGGGCAGGCCGGGGCGGGGGGCCCCGGAGCCGAGGCTGCCTCGGCCCCGTCGGGGAGACAGGGGGAGGCCAGGACGGAGCGATGCTGGGCAGCGGCGGAAGCGGCCCCGGTCGGGGCCCGTGACCATGGGCATCGCCGAGTCCACGCTGGACGAGCTGCCGTCGGACGCCGAGGAGCAGCTGCGCCACGGCGAGCAGCAGCTAGAGCTGAGCGGGAAGCGGCTGCGTCGGCTTCCCAGCGCCGTGTGTGCGCTGAGCCGCCTGGAGAAGCTGTACGTGAGCGGCACGGGTCTGCGCGAGCTGCCGGAGGAGATCGAGGAGCTGCGCGAGCTGCGCATCCTGGCGCTTGACTTCAACAAGCTCGAGTGCCTGCCCGACGGCCTGTGTCGCCTGCCGCGCCTCACGCGCCTCTACCTGGGTGGCAACCGGCTGCTGGAGCTGCCCAACGACTTCGCGCAGCTGCAGAGCCTGCGCTGCCTCTGGATCGAGGGCAACTTCCTGCGGCGCTTCCCGCGGCCGCTGCTGCGCTTGGTGGCGCTACAGTCGCTGCAGATGGGCGACAACCGGTTGCGCTCGCTGCCCGCAGAACTGCCGAGCATGACTGGCCTGCGCGGCCTCTGGCTCTACGGCAACCGCTTCGAGGTGTTCCCGCCCGCGCTGCTGCGCATGGGCCGCCTGCACATCCTCGACATGGACCGCAACCGCCTGGGTGGTTTCCCTGACCTGCACCCGCTGCGTGCCCTGCGAGTCTTCTCCTACGACCACAACCCGGTTACTGGGCCCCCGCGCGTTGCCGACACCGTCTTCCTTGTAGGCGAGGGCGCCGTCGAACGCATGGCGGAGCGCGACGAGCCCATACCCCGGCGGCCACCCCGGCGCCCAGTGCGGGCCTTTGAGGATGAGGAGGAAGAAGACCTGCTCATAGGAGGCGGTGGCTGCCGGGCTCTGGGCCCCCCGGAGGGCAGCCCCGGTGCCCTGGAAGCCTCCCCAGGACAAGGCACCTGAGCCTGTGCTCTGGACGATGAACTTCGGCCACTCTGGGAAGGTCCGCGGAAGTGGGGGGCAAAAGAGGGGTCGCTTTGGGGGAGTTGCGGGGACAAGGCAGGCCTGGGGCCGTCTTCAGACATTCCTGGGTAGTGAGAAGACTGCCACCCGACCTGTCTCTGGGCGGTTGTCAGACCAAGAAGTGCGGGCCCCAGGGCTCCCTCGGCCCGTAGCTCTGCCTGCACCTGACAGCGCCACAGACAACACAATAGAGGTCCAGCTTCCTCCTGGAACCAGGGTAACCGCTGTCTGCGGAATCATCACCTCGGCTGAGTCTGGATGCCCAGGGTGCCCACCAACCTCCCTCCTCCTGGAGTTGGAGTCTCCTGGAGCCACCCTCTCTGGTTCAGGAGCCCTACCTCTGCACGGCCCCCAGGCCTGTGTGAGGCAGGACTTCTCCTGGAGGAGGGCCGGCCCAGGGGCAGGGGCTTGGAGGGGCCAGTGCCCAGGACAGAAGTGAGACACCGGGACTGGGGCCCTTCACACTGTAGCTGCCCTCGCCTCTCTTCCGGGGCTCATTTGCACACCTCCCTCCCCAGCTGCCCTCCCCCTGAACCTGTGTGGGCAACGAGGGGGCGGGGTCTCCACCTCTGCCTTCTATCCAGTTCCCTCCCAGCGTGTGCCTGGAATCTCGCTGGGAAAGAGCTCACCCTCCCTCCCCCCAGCCCGGGCCTCCCAGCTGTCAGTTTTGAAAAGAAGCCACGGTGCCTCCAGGCCTCCTGCACCGAGGAGAGTGGCTCTGCTCTGGGAAGCTGCCTAGCGCCGTTCGCACTGCCTGCACTCTCCATTCCCTTAAATGGGCACAGTCAGGGTGGCTGGCACGGCATGGGGCATGGGACGAGTGCTGTGTGCCTCCACTCCAGTCACCAGGGACAGCCTCAAGTGGGTGAGGAGGGGTGCCTCCCGGTGCAGTTCCCAGGGACAGATCTTTCCCATCCAAGCAATAATGGGAGGAGGGAGCCAGGGCCGGGGACACTCAGGGACACTGTTGGGGGCAGGGGCCCCCATGGTAGTATTTTCTTTAGGAAGAAAAAAAACTGGTTGTAAACAAATCACATTTCTCGGAGAAAGAATGTGTGTTCTCCCCATGCCTGTTTATTTATAAGCCCCGGGAGCACTGAGGCCCATTGCTGTGGGGACCCTGGGTGCTCTCTGGCACTGCCCTCTGTCCCTGGGCCCCCGGCTCTGCATCGGGCTGGTCTACCGACTGTGGCTGAGCAGGCTTCGGCTGCTCAAGGCTGGTCTCCGTCTGCCTCCCCACCCCCCACGACGCCCCTCTTCCCTGGTCGTCTTCCAGCTTCTCAGGTTCCTGATTCTAAATACGTTTCTGAATCTCCCTCAAGCTGGGCTGGCCTTTCTCTCTCCCATCGCTGGTACTGATCCCCCCTCCTCGCTCTGTGACTTTGTTCTGCCCTCCCTCCGTCTCCCTTCCTCTGTTTCCCTCCGCCTCTCTGTCTCTTTTTCCGTTATGGTGTTATTTTCTACCCTCATTGTTCAGAAACAAATATTAAAGATTTAAAGAAAGGAAAGAACTGTAAAGCCTCAAGCCCAGAGGCCCATCTCCCATGAGATGCTGCTGGGCTGCTGTCACCATGGCAACAGGGCTGATGTCATACAAGGCCCAAAGGTCAGGCCTGGCCCAGCAGTTCTGCTGACCACTGGGCTGGGCCTAGATTAGGAGGAGGCTGGGGATGGTCCGGAGCAGTCAGCCCAGAAGTGAGAGTGAAGGCTTTGAATGGGCCGGGAGAGCTAGTGGGTGGGGAGGAGTGGGGGGCTGCCTCCTTCTTAGGGTGGAGGAAGGTCTGGGGCTGCTGCAGACTCTGCCCCCACCAGAGCTGCTCAGGTGCCCATGCTCACCCTGCTGTGGCTCTGTCAAGGCCAGTGGGCCTTTCAGGGGAGTCTGAGAACTTAGAGGGAGGAGCCAAGATCTCAGATCACACGGGCTGGGTAGGAGTGGCAGCCCACAAGAATGTCCTCTGACCCCGTGACTCAGTCATGGCATGGGGGAAGGACCCTAGTCCTGGAATCAGGCTGGGTTTCTGTTTTAGTTCTGTTGACTAAGTGACCTTGAGTAACAGCTAGCCTCCCCTGCCCTGCTCCCCACCCCCACCCCAGGGCTCAGTTTCTCCATCTGCACACACAGAGTCGGGTTTATTTAGATCTGAGGCTATAGCTCTGGACCACATGCACCCTGGTGTTGGCCAGCCTTCCCTTCATGCAAATCTTAGACATCTGGGGGAGGGTGCAGTGGGGTGGGGGGAGGCACGGTTGCCCTGGAGTAACTAACTGTCGGCCCTGAGAGCCAAGCTGCCCTCCTCTCCGGTGGGTTCCCCTGAAACTCTCCCCGACTGCATTCACTTGGAGCTCAGGTTGGGGGGCAAAGGCCCTGCGATATGTCCACCCGGAGCATCCTGAGGCCTGGTCCCCAGCTTCACTACTCAATGGCTCTCCACCACCAGGAGCCAGTTCCTCTTGGGAAGTTATCCGGCTTCGAGTGGCTGCTGACGCCTGGCTAGGGAGTCCTGCCGAGGGTCTCTGTCTCCATGAGGAAATGGGGGAGAGCAGGGCAAGGAGGGGGCTGCTGCCAAAGACAATTGGGCATCACAGCTCCCCTTGGGGACGAAAGGAGCACTGTCGTAGGAGTCTTAGTTCCCTCTCCCTCACACATAACTGGCTGTGACTCACTCGGACGAGCAGGGAGGAGGAAGACGATTTTGAAGGGACACTTGTAACAAGGTCATGCCTGCGGTTTCTGAGAGCTGTGTGGGAGCATGGGCGGGGGGCAGTCAGGTGCATGGCCATGGGGGAGTTGGGCAGGAGAGCCTTGGAGGAGCTGCGTTTGTGCCAGGCGTGCAGGGCAGAGGCCGAGGGCGTCAGCATCAGAGCAGGAACGCAGGCCACAGGGACCTGGAGGGCCTGAGCCGGGCCACAGCGGAGCAAGCAGCAGGCCCAGGGAGGGAGTGACTTGCCCATAAATGGGTGTTAGGTTTCCTAACCCAGTGCTCAGTCCTCTGTCCTTGGCTGGCGGTCAGGCCTGCGTGCGGAATGAGTGGTAGCTATTAGTAACCTGCCCGTCCTCCCTCCTGGAGCCCCCTGACAGCCAGATGTCCTGGCAGTCAGAGCAGCAGAGATGGGACAGGGTGGGATCCTCTCCTAGTTTTATTACCACATCTCCCTCTTCCTGCCCACCCTCAGGGCCTTTGGAAAGCAGGACAGGGTGCTCGGGAACTGGGGCCCTCGCCCGGAAGTCCTTCCCTGTCTCCAGTGCCGCCACCGGAGCTCGCTCAGCCATCTGTCCCAAAGCTTCCTTAAGACGCCTGGGCACTCCTGTTCGGAGGATGGACGTTTATTAGCACAACCAGGTGTGCCGCACAGAATGTGGATTCCGACAGGGATCCCTGCCCGGGGGGCTCACAATCTAAACGAGACACAACACGTACACACAGGACACGAACACAGGGGGCGGGGCGTCTTCAAGGGGCACAGACGATTGGGGAGCCACGGCCGGGGCGTACAGCGTGCGCAGCGGTGTCCTGCCGGGGGTCTTAGTGTGGGGGAGGGGAGCACGGCGCGGCCCGGGGCGGCCTTCCCGAAAGCAGCGGCGTCCAGGAGGGGCTTCTGCAGGAAGAGAACACCGGAGGGCAGCGGTCCCAGGCCCAGGAAGGGCAGGGCGGGTCTCAGCGTAGTCACGGGTGGAGAGGCCTAGCCAAGTAAAGGCAGGAGAGCGAGGCGAAAAGTCCAGGAGAAGGCCCTGGGCCCCCGGCGACCGGCCGTTTCCACTGCTGGGCCGAGCTGTCCCTGTTTTCAGGCCCAGTTTTCCGGAGCCATTTCGAAACCCAAACAAAGTCGGAACAGAGGTTCTGAAAAGGGACCCTTTAGACTACTTACCTGGCCCTCAGGCTCCCTCCGACCTCTGGGGCAGGATCAGAGGACAAAAGAAATGACCACCTCTGGACTGGACGTTCACAGTAGGTTCTCAGACATTGGTGGGGCAGGGAGGGGTGGGCGGGCAGCTTCAGGTGGGGGTACTTAGTGCTGAGGGAGGAGGCAGCTGCCGGCCAGGTGCTGGGGAGCACCTGTCACCCTCTCTCGGGAGTGGGGCAGGAGCCAGCACATGGACACAGGAAATCAGAGGGCGCTGGTTCCCTCCATGCCTGAAACCGAGGTAGCACCTTCCTTCTGAAGAACCCTGAGAGCTGCCAGGCATCGCTTCCCCTGGCGATGTGGTGGTGGTGGTGGAGGGGGGGCTGTGATGGTCGTTATCTCTCTGTGGTCTGAGGTTAGAGGGAGGAAATGGCTTATCCGGGACCACAGTAGCTGGAGGAGGACATTGGGCCCAGTGCCCGCAGGCTGGGTCTGGCCATGGGCTCTTTTGAGTTGAAGAGACTTTTCTGATCCTAAAGGATGAAACCCAGAAAGGGTGCAGAGAAGCCACAGGCGCAGCCAACAGAGCTGGAGCTCCTCAGGGACCAGGAGGGAACTGACGCCGATCTGAAACCACAGTGGCCCCGCCAGAGTTCAGGTGGCAATGCAGGAGGTGGAGGGTGCCCGCCTCGGTTTGTCTGAGCTTTCCTGCAGGGTGGTGAGGGTCCCCCCAGGAACTGGGGGAGGGGCTATAGGGCTGGCTGAGCCACAGGGGCACCCCTCGGACCTCACCGAGACTCCACTCCCAACAAGCCTTGCTTCAGGCCTGATACGGGAGGTGTGGCTGCTCCCCTGCTTTCTGGCCAGCTGGTGGGTGCGTATTCTAGATCTGAGGACAGGGCTGGAAGGGCCTCACCTCCAGTGAAGACAAATCTCCAAGGTGACACGTTGAGGGCAGACTCGGCCCCAGGCTCCCCATCCCCCTCACCCCACTGCCTCTTCCCCTGGGAGGTAAGGGGGGGCTGGGACCCACGGAGGAAACAGCCAAGGCCCTACTTTTCCACGATCCTTTATTAATCAGAACGGGCCTTGCACACACCGCAGGGCCCAGTCCCACAAAAATATGATTTTGCAAAGAGGAAATCTTGCTGGCTTAGAGGGTGGTTGTGGTGGAAAATTTTTGTATGGTTCTTTTTTCCTTTTTTGTTTTTTCCTTCTTCAGTTTTTCATTTCTCTTTGCTGCCTTTTTTTTTGTTTTTGTGACAGTGGGTTTTTGTTTCATTTTGTTTGTTTTTTTATAAAACACTTGCGCTCAAGGACTCAAACACAACACAAACGACGGCCGCCGACCCCCACCCCTGGGGCCCCAGCTGGGTTGGGGGCTCGGGGGGACCCCTTGGCTTTTTTTTTTTGTGGCTGTTTTCCTGGTGTCTGGCACCGGTGGGCAGGTGCAGGGTCCTGGGGCGGTGGAATTTGCACAGCAGTTCCCTGGGGAAATGGTCACAAGAAAGGGCACCTGAACAAGATGACTAAGTCTAGGGCGCCCGCAGAGACGAGAGGTGGAGCTCATGAAGGGGCCTGGGACACGGTGAGGAGATGGAGGGGCCCAGGCTGGCCTTGGCTATCCCTGGAGGCTCGGTGGGGGTGGGGCCGGTGGGCCTTGCCTTCGGGCTGCAGTAATAATACTTTGCTCACGGGTAGCACCTTCAGAGTTCTCCTGCCTCAACCCCCAGGTCAGGTGACAGTGGCCTCACAACCTCCCCTATGAGGTAGGTGAAGTATTATTACCATCATTTTACAGATGGGGAAACTGAGGCCCCGGGAGTGTGGGTGATTTGCCCAAGGTCCTGGGATCGCAGCAGGACTCCCGCGCCCTCCCTCATCCTGCAGTTCCCCCATTCCCCGTTCCCCTACAGGCCTAGACCACCCCCGCCCTCACCCCGTACCACCCGCCTCCTCCTGTGCCAGCACACCCAGCCCTTGGCCCACAACCTGCCGCCCCTCGCCCGAGTCCCGGCTGCGCCTCTGGGGCCTGGGGGACCCCAGGCCGGCTTCACCAAGGTGCCTGGGTGGGGTCAGACAGGGAACAGACAGCGGAGATGCTCTCTGCATATGATTGGCTAGGAGTCCCGGGGTGGGGCTCAGAAAAAGGGCTGCAATGGCCCCGCCCACTCTTTGCAAAGTGGTTCAGTCCCCCAGGTCTGCGGCAGCAGAGGGGGCCTGGGACGGGCTCGCTCACTTGCTTGCCTCCCACGGGGGGGGGAGGGGCACAGGATCCCCTCCAGCTCTCGAGACAGCACCCTCTCTTCGCTTCCCCAGACTCCGGAGTCGCTGCCCTCCTGTTTCTGCCACAGGGGGCTGGCTGCGACCCAGCCCGCTGGATAAAGACAGTGCATTTGGGACAGACCCTCATTTTAAGCAAAGCTACAATAGAGGAAAATGTGGATTTACAAGGAATGTGGGTGACTATCTGCTGTACATTAGCACTTTTCACTCAACAAAAGGATTCACCGACTTTGTATGATATTCCTCCAGATCCAAGGGGAAGGGATGGGGGCAGGAGTGAGATTCAATGTCAGAAAATTTCGACATGGGCAAAAATGTGACCCGTCTACTGCAGAATGCTCAGCTCAAGGGGAAGCCTACTGAAGGAGAATGGTTCTCAAATGCCCATGCTTTTGCCATGCTCTCCTTTCCTGGGGGGTCAGCCCCACCTAGGGTAGAACTGTGGTCAAAGGCTGCGGTCACCGACCGCGGTGTCCGGGCGCCACCTGGCGGTGTGTGCTGGGAATGTCAGGTCCGGGCTCGCGGACCTCTGGATTCGAAGCTGTCCCCAGCAGTCTTGTATCAATACCGGGACCCGCGTGGGGATGAGCGAGTTTAAGCAGGGATCATCATGAAATCTGCCGTCTCCAGGGGGAAGCCAGCTCTAGTCTCTGCAGCAACTGAGGCAGAGAAGCCACAGCTTCTGTGTGGGGGCAACCTCAGAACTCACCCAGTCCTGGAATTCTCCCGGCTTCCTTGACCTGAACTGAGAGGGGCAGAAGGAGCTGCTCTGAATGACGGGGAGCAGTGGGGTGGGTGAGGAGACACTCTTGCAGAAGGCTGGGTGGTGCAGGACCAGAGACAGTGACAGGGGTGGAAAGGAGGGTCTGTGAGCGTGGAGGATGGAGGGGTGGAGGAATGTGTGTGTGGGGGGCGGGGCTCTGCAGACAGATAGAGTGAAGAGGGGAAGGAAGCTGGGAATCATGTAGAATATTGCCAGCGGGGCTGGGATGTGAGATCTGAGATGAAGAAGGGTGTCTCTGGATAAGGGTGTTAGGGAAGAACTAGTGGGGGCTTGGGACCCCAAGGAGGAAGGGAGAAGGTGGGTCCTGGTGGAACGTGATACACACAGTAGGTGCCTAAAAGGTGTGAAACCATGTTCACTAGATGAAATCACTGGGGAAGGAACTCTGAGCAGAGAGAGGTCCTGCAGGGTGCGGGAGACAGGAGGGGAAACAGCAGGAGGTGGCCCCAGTCTCAGCCCAGCTCAAGTCTGTCCCTCTTCCCCACCCCACCCTCCCCCATCCCCACCACTTGCCCCTCACCTGCCCCCTGCCCCGTCTCCTCTCCTGTCCCCTGGCTCAGTGCACTGTCCTCTCCAGGCCTCCAGCCCTGCCTCACTTCATGAAACCCTGCCCTCTCCTCACAGTCTTCAGCGCTGTTGGCCCCAGGGGGACAGGGAGCGAGCTCCCCACCCCACACAAACATGCACACTCACACGCACACACAAGTGGACATGACACAAATACACAGGGCTGCGGCTCCAGGACCCCAGAGGGGGCTGTATACTATCCTTGGCATTCAGGGCCCAGCCGGCACCTGAAACTGCCCTGGGTCAGGCCTCTCCTGGCCAGGCCGGGGCCAAACGCCTCAGCCTCCCCTCTCCCGGCCCCGGGCCGAGGGCTGGGGAGGGGGCAGCCTCTCTCCACTCCAGGCACTGCCTTAAAGAAAACGGGGGACGGTGCCCACCTGGCGGGCCTCTGGAGGGATCTGTCTGTCTGCCTGTCTGGCTCTCACAACCTCCCCCACTTCTTTAGTATCAGCGAGTCAGGAAGGAAAGGGGCAAAGCAGGAAAATGGCTCCCAGAGCCCCTCCCCCAGAGCTGGACTGATGGAGGATGGGGTTGGTACTTCCTAGAAATGGGGCCCAAATGCTTTCCGGGACCCCTCCCTGGCCAAGCCGCAGGGTCCTCCCCTCACCCACGGCAGGGGGACCAGGCCGGGCATTGTGCATAAAGTGGCGAGGGCGTGATGGGGACCCGGTCCCTCGGCCCCTTGGGCCTCCTCTGGCCCACTCAGGCCTTCAGCTGGTGCCACTGGGCCACAGGCTGCCGGGGACGGGCGATCATGTCCTTCCAGTGCTTCACCTCCCCGGGCCCGCTCTTCCAGGACAGGTAGATCTGGGGAGAGAGGGGCGGGGGCAGCGTTAGTGGCTTACTCTGAGGCATGGACCCCTGCCCCCATGAGGGGCTGACACTCCATCTCCACAGCTCCACAGCGACCCCTCCCCTGTGACCAGGGGGGCCAAGGGGCTTCCTCGGGCAGGGACACCTATGTCACAGAGCCCCCCACCCCACCCCCGCCTTCCCCAGCTGGCCTGACCTACTTTCCTCTGGAAGCCAGGGCAGGCACGGCCCCTCCTGGTTAGACTTCCGACCTGTTTTGCAGTGGGGGGTGGGGTAGGGGTGAGGAAGGTGGGGGTGGGGGCAGTGGGCGTCCAGGCTCTTCCCTCCCCCGAGTGCTGGACACTATCTTTCCTTGATATGATCACTCTGGCCCCCTGGGCCCTGACTACACACCAGGAGCTGAGCCAGGAGCTTCCCACACAGAGGCCATCAAGTCCCGACCTGCGAGGCAGGTGTATCATCTCCATTTTACAGATGGAGAAACTAAGGTGCGGAGAGTTAGGAGACTTACTATAGTCACAGGATTTATAAGCAGTGCCAAGGGATTTAAACCCAGGTCTGGAGCTCGACACTACCAGCCCGGTCCTGCCGGCCTCTGCGTCAGGGGGTTCGCAGCCTCGGGGGCTGACGCATGATCCCCAGCTCGTGTGGGTGGCTGGCTGCAGGGCTCCCTGAGCTACCTGGGCCAGAGCCAGGACAAACTCACCTCCGCTTTACTTCAGCCCACAGACAGCAGGGCTGCTCAATGGGAGCTATAATTGGTATCTACGGAACTCCCTACTCCAAAAGGCTAAGCTGCAGAAAAGCTTAGAAGTAGGCAATACTTACTTGGCCCATGGCCCTCAGCCTGCACTGGTCAAGGAGGGGCCGAGCAGGCCCCAGCCCCGCTCGGAACACACAGTCCCGCCGGGATTTGGGTGACCTGCTCCTGGGGATCTGTCTCACCTGTGACCACAGGTCCACCAGCCGTGTGCCCTGGGCCCTGCTCTGTGAGGCAGCCGCTTCCCTCACCAGTGGCTGCGTTCTCCATTCCCATGTGGCAGAGGGGTGCCTCAGCCTCGGCCCCCTCCCCGGTGGGGATTCTTCCTGTTTCCCCCACGTGGGGCCAGGCCCCAGCTCACCCACTGTCTGCCCTCGCCTGCTCCGGGTATCGGCCCTTCCTCTCCCCCCCCCCCCCCCCGCCCCGGTCCCTCACTGGCGTCCTGTACGGTTCCCAGTCAGACCTCCACGTCTGAATGAACGCACATGCCCTTGGTGGGGAGGTTTCAGAAATAACTTTTATTGTAATAGTAGCCAACATGCACGTTCCGAGTGCTATGCTACACGTCTCACCTGTGTTACTGCGCCTTCCTGCCGTCTGCGAGGCTGGGGCTGTCTTGCTCATTTTAAAGGGGGGGAATGAGGCTCAGGAAGGTTATGGCTGTCAGAGCTGGGACCTGGACCCCGGCAGTCTCACTCCCAAACCCACCCTCCTAACACTGAACCTTAAAGAAACACAGGAGCGGGTGTTTCAGGGTAGAAGCATGGAAGGCTGTATGTCACGGGAGCACAGCCTGGAAAAACTCAAGGCCAGGCGTGGGTGTGCTAATATACAAATAGGAGAGGTCGCTTTTTACATGGAGAACATCTACCTGTCTCGGCCACTCTTACACCACCCCGTGGAGTGCTGCAGGGTCGGTGTCAGCAGCTCCACGTCACGAAGGAGGGTGCTGAAGCTCAGAGAGGCGAGTGACTTGCCCAAGGTCACACAGCCACTGAGCAGCAGGTGAGGTGGGAAGCACAGCCAGGTGTTTGGCGTCTGCAGCTTCCCCCACGGCCCCCCACACAGCGCGCCCTCTGCAGATGGGACCCTGGGCCACACTGCTCTGAGGTCCTTCCCCTGAAGGTCTTTTTGGGATCCCTCCTCCCATTTCCTCTCCCCCACCCCTGCCTGTCCAGCTGTCTGTCTTGGCTGGTGGATCCACAGTCCAACACGGAGAATCCTGTCCAGTCCCCTCATCGTCAGAGGTGCACAGCAGGAAGGGACTGACCCTGTCCCTCCCACTGTCTGGCCCTGAGCTCACCGGCTACCCCTCCTGCTCCTTGTGAGCACAGACCCTGGCCGGGCGCAGCTGGCGCGCCACCCCACCTGCCGCGCCCCTACCTTGCCGATGACGTCATTGCGGCTGAGCTTGTCCTTATCCATGACCGTGATGACGATGGTCGTCTCCCTCAGCTTCTCCGTGGGGATGTCGAAGGCAAAGGACTCGTTGAAGATGGGGTTCAGGTTCCTCTTCATCGTCACCGTCTTCTTCTTCTCCACCCGCTTGTCCTTGTACATCAGCCACACCTTCACGTAGGGGTCTGGGGACCAGGAGGGGAGGGATCAGCGGAGCAGCGGGCAGCTCCCCAGGATGCCCTTCTCCCTCCAGGGCTGGAAGCTGGGGCCGGAGGAGCTGTGTGCTTTCTGCAGAGGGCCAGGAGGGCCCCAGGTGAGAAAGGGCTCAGGGGATCAGCGGGTGCAGGAGTGGGAGGGACCTCAGCCGTCACTACTTCCTCCCGTGAACCCGAATGAGGAAACTGAGCCCCAGAAAGGCCAGGTCCTGCCCCAGGTCACAGACAAGTAGTGTCGGAGCTGGGGCTAGAAGCCAGGTCTCCCCACCTGTGTCCCCTTCTTCATGACTGTGGGATGGACAGAGCCCAAGAGGACGCCCACCCAGAGGCGGCCCCAAAGGGGGCCACCCTCACCCTCTAGGGGAGAGGAGTTGAGGCTGGAGAGGGGGAGGTGTGGGAGTCGGGGGTGATGGGAACGGGGTGGACCTGGCCATCCCCACCCAGTGTGACAGCTGTGTCCCCAGAACCTCCCTAGCCCATCTGCCCTCGGCCTCTGGGAGTCCCAGAACCTGATGTGCCCCCGATGTCCATGGCTTTGAGGTTCCGGGCTTTGATGATGTTCACGATGATGGAGTTGGCAGAGGGGTTGTAGCAGAGAGACAAGAGCAGCTCCCCTCGGCTCCCCTGAGAGGCAAAGGGGAGGGGTGAGGCCGGGCCACACCCCCCAGCTCCCGGCAAAGGGAGAACCGGAGGGCTGTGGGGGCCAGGGGCATGAAAGGTTATCGAGCCCTCTGGCCTGCCGCACGGTCCCAGGCCCCCTCCACCGCGACCTGGGTGCTTTCACCCCCTCTGTCTGTCACCTCAGTCCTGCTTGATCTTCCCTGCTCTGGCAGGTCTGTGCTCGGCCCCCTAACCCCCTCCCTGAACAGAGCCCTGGGTTCTTCGCCACAGCTCAAGTGGGTCCCACGAGTGCCAGGCCCCAGTGCTGAGAGTGCTGGTGGGAACTCTGCACCATCCAAGCCGCCCCTCTGCACCCTTCTGTACCCCTCTGCACTCCTGACCTTCCCAAGACTGAGGGGCGACCAGGCCTGGGTCTGTCAGCCCTGTCCGCTAGCCCCCCGCCAGGGGCCCACTGCTGGGGCCTTACACTCCCATCGCTGCATGGCTTCAGATCCTTCCAGAAGGTCTGCATCTGGGTCAGGTCCACCTTGTTGAGGGGGATGGACACCTCCCCAATGGGGTCATTGCGGCTGAAGCGGTCATAGTCCAGGACCTGGAGGTAGAGGACCCTCTGCACCACCTTCTCGTAGGGGAAACCTGAGGGACAGACAGCGCAGGTGACCAGTGGGACAGGGGGCCCCCTGGGGCCTGGGCAGGGTGGGGCTTCTGGGCAGGAAAGCCAGTGAGGAAGAGTGGGGCTGGTTCTGTCCCTTCAGACTGCTGCCCACCCAGCACAGCGGGCCACACCTGCATTCAGGCCTTCCTGAAGCCTTAGCAAGAACTGTCACTGCCTCACCTATTTTTCGCTACAGTTCTCCGCGGTGGATGGTCTCCTGTCCTCTTCACACGTAAGGAGACTGAGGCTCAGATGGCTTGCATTGCTGCCCGAAGTCCCACAGACACCACAGAGCAGAACTGGGACCATCCATTCACTGCTCATTCATTCGCTCATTCATGGCACATCCGCCTCTGGGGCTGGACTGCGGTCCCCTTGCTCTCCGGGCAGCCCCGCCGCCACCAGTGGTCCTGAGGCAAGTCCGGGCAGGCGGCCCAGCCCGAGGCAAGCAGGGCGGCCACACAGGAAGCCCCAGAGGACCCCGCAGAGGGAAACGGCAAAGTCACGACAGTCCGAATGGACGGGGGACCTGGGGCTCCGCACTTCCCTCCTCATCCTCCCCACGCATCAGCCTGTCCTCCCGACCTTCCTCACTGGATCCCACAGCTGTCCCCTTCACCGTCCCCTCCCTTCCCCAAGCCACCGGCACCACCGGCCTAGACAGTCACAAGAGTCTCCAAACCGCCCTCCCCACTTGCTCCCCTTCTCCTCCTGTCCATTCTCAACATAGCGGCCACAGTGAGCTTTTAAAAATAGAAATCACATCATAACACTCCTGCTTAAAGCCTTTCAGTGGCTCCCAGTGCACTTAGAATAAAAGCCGAGTGCTGAGCCCGCTTCCACAACTTGGCCCGCTGCACTGGCCCGCTCGTCCGGTGACCACTCTCCACTAGTGGCTGGGCTCCGGCCCCCCGGACCCCTTCATGGCCTCTCCTGCTAGGCAGCCCGGCTGGCCGCCGCCACACCCCACCTCCACGTTCTCTCCCAGCATCCCAGCCGGGGTCAGGCCCCCTGTCCTGCATGCTGACTCTTTCCTTGGGCAGCTGATATCCCAGGCGGTGATGGAGATTTATCTGTTTCCTTGAGCCTGACTCTCTCGCTAGGCTAGGATTTCCAGGAAGGTATCTCGGTCCTCAACCACCGGATCTCAGCATCTAACACTGTTTCTGGCACGTACTAGGCACTCGATAAATATTTGTTAAGTGAATCAATAACTGCACGAGTAAGTGCTGGTGAAATGGCCCGATGGAGCCGCGGGCGTGTGCCGGGCGAAGCAGGAGCTACGGCTGGAGGGAGAGCCAGGAAAGGAGCTTGGATGGGATGGGCCAGGTCCTAGGACGCCAGGGGATGGTCTGAAGCTGGAGCTGTTGGGCCTTGGGGGGAGGGGCCGGCCTGGGAGGTGCAGGGTGCACAGACCGGCCTGGGGGCCTGAGGGGGTCAGATCCTAAACCAGAGTATGAGCAAGGAGAGAGGACACAACACCTCAGCCCGACTGATGGACAGGGTGAGCTCTGGAGGATTCTAGCACCTTTAGCCAGAGACTCTAGATGCGCAGAGAAGCCTCTGACAGGAGCAGGTGCACTAGAAGATGAAATCCTATGTTCCTTGGAATTCTGACCTCATATTGAGGGGACTATATCACCTTAGAGTACTCAGCTTGGAGTACTCCAGGGACCTTGCCCAGGTGGCCCTTGGCATCTATTCAGGTGACTTGCATGACAAGCGTTCTGGCAATGCTGGAGGTTCCAAGAGGCCCTCGCACTTGAGCTAGCTCTCTTCAATGCCAGAGAAGGCAGGCTTCTATTTGGCAAACTCCTATTCATCCATCACAACCCATCCTGAATGGCCCTTCTTCTGGGAAATGTTCTTCAGCACCACCCAGGGGAGCTCATACTGGGTTCCTGCAGCACCTGTCATGCAGTGCATGGCCTAATTATTTACACATCTCCCTGTCTCTGTCCTCCATTTGACCAACAATGCCTTGAGGGCCACGATTCTGTTCTCCCCCAGTGCCCAGAAAGTGCCCGGCCCACAGTTAATGCTAGATGAAGGTTTATGAAGGGAACAGTGGATTAGGGTTGCTCCCATAAGCCTGGCCCACTAACTGGCTCCATACACCTCTGGATGGCTGAGCCTCCTGCTGGTTGTGCCACCTCTAAACCGACCCCCACGCTCCCCTGGGGAGGAGGAAGGTCCAGAAACATAGGAGCAACCGCTAGCTCACCCTCAATGGCTTATTTAGTGGGAGAGCTGGCCACCGCCTTGCAGAAGGGGTGGGATGCCAGATCACTGGGACACCGGGTGGAAGAGGGTCCCCGGTGTGCATACTGACGGTTCTGGAGAGCCAGGGCCCTGGGATTTGCTCTCACTGGTGGAAAGGGGCTGTTGGGTGTTGTCCCGTGAGTCTGGGGGCACTGTTGTGAGCACAGAGGGGCTTGGGAACTTGTTCCACATCACACAGCTAGTAAGTGGCAGAGCTGGGATTCAAACTCAGGAAGCCTGGGCCATACTCTGTGCTCTTAATCACTCCAGGTACTCCCCCTGCAGATGCTGTGGGTGCCTCCCTCCTTCCTGCCCTCCTGAGATGAGTCCTATGTTTGAGCAGAAGGCCCGGGGGCAGCCCAGCTTTCCTCCTGAGCCTCTGGCTGTGAGGCCAGCTCCACCCAGTGCTCTGGCCTAGTCCCAGGTCTCCACGGCATGCAGCGGGTTAACTGGGCAGGGCATGCGCTGCGAGGGCCTTGTGTGTGTGTGTGTGTGTGTGTGTGTGTCTGCACATGTGCTTTTGTGCCTGTGATCATGTGTGTACAGGTACGTGGTTGTGTGGGGTGATCGTGGGGGGGAGACAGGCCCAGCATGGGCAGGGGCAGCACCAGCCTCACCTTCAAAGAGGAAGGTCTCGTTCCAGTGGGGGTTCAGGTTCTTCCTCTTCACCTTGGTCTCCAACTTGTGCTTCTTGTCTGGCAGCAGGTAGATCTTGACAAAGGGGTCGCTGGTGCCGCTGAAGTCCTTGGCCGGCAGCTCCTGGGCCTTCATGATCTTCACGGTGAGCGTGGACTCCTGGAAGTTGTAGCCAACGCTGAACTGGATCCGGCCCAGGTTCTCGCGGCTGCAGCCCTCGTGGGCCTCGTCCTCCTCGGAGCCTGGGGAGAGCTGGGGGTGGGGCAGAGGCCGGCAGCGTTGGGGGGCGGGTTCTGCTTCCCCAAAGCACCCCCCTACTGCAGCCCAGCACAGTTAGGAGGCCCCTCTGTGCCCCAGGCCAGCCCAGCTGCTGAGGTTTGCACTCTTATCAGTCACCATGGGGGCTGGGGAGGCCTGTCCCACATTCACACCCAGGTGAGGACGCTGAGACAGAGGGCAAGTGCCTGGGAAAGGGTCGCACAGGGAGGGAGGGCAGAGCCAGCCCCTGTCTCCTGAACCCCAGGGCAGTACACACCTCACTCCCCAGCCTCCCTGGACGCCCCGGGTCTGCTGCCCTCATTGCTCCGACACAGGCCGCCCTCACCTCCGTGGTCACCACGGAGCTGGCTCGCCCTGGGCTCCCTCCTCCAGCTTCCCACCCTCCCACAGCTCTGTGGGGCGTTTTTGTGTGTTTTCTGAAACACACCAACTCAGGAAGCTGGGCTGCCAAACAGATGAGGGAGATTGTTCACGTCTCAAAAGAATGGACCATGATATATTTCTTTGGAAAGTGACTCCAGAGTTCTGAGGAAGACGTGATTTATAAAATGATAGAGGTGAATTTTCAGAAGCGACGCCCATGTGTGTAAGGCAGGGGCATTACAGAGTCCCAGGCCCGAGGCTCTGGGAACCTGATGTGACCGAGTTTGGGGACCCGGGGGATGGGCAGCAGGTTGTTCAGAAGAGGCCTGTGAGTGCTGCACAGCTTGCTGAGGACCCCCGCCCCTCAGGGGCCCCGCTTGGGCTGACCCAGCCACTGACAGATGCGCGGACGGGGGTGGGGGTGCCCGGGCCTCTCATTCCCAGGCTGACACTGACAGCTGGGGGCGTGTCTCCCATCCAAGTCTTCTCAGCTACGGCAGCTCACTGGGAATATCTGGGTAGGCTTTAGAATACTGCCCACTCCTGGCCACCTGGGTCCCACCCTGTACCCTGCCCCCAAACCAGAAGGTCCATATGGCCATTCTTTCCTCCCGGAGAAGTGACCCCAAGCTCTGAAATGCTACATCATACAGGAGATAAGGATACATACAGCGTGCACCTGCCATAGCAAAAGACTCTTACATCACCTTCTTACTGATCCCTGACAACAGCGGCGAAGCGGTTATCACCGCTCTTGTTGAGGAGACTGGCTCAGAGAGGTTGAGTCACACGCCCAAGACTGAACAGCAATGTGAACACTCTCTGGCTCGAAAGCCCACTCTTTCTGCCAAAGCAGGTCCACATCCCAGGGTAATGTTGGGTCTTCCCCCCACGCCGGCGAGGACGCACCTGCCCCAGGTGAGAAGCATCCAAGTCACACAAATAATAGGATCTGCCACCCGCGTGGCCCTGTCCTGTGCCAGGCGTCTGGCCCTCACACTCCCTGGCTACCGTGAGTGCCCTTCCAGCTCTCCTCACTGTCACTCTCACTTCCCGCCTGGAGCTGGGTAGGGGCTGAGCTGCCCACCACACCCTTCTTCCTCACAGTGGAAGAGGGTCCTTCCGGTCCCTGCCCGCTGACTGCACCCACGGCCTATCCAGGCATCCCTGCAAGCTCCACCCCAGGGGCCCTGAGAGAGTGGCTTCCCTACCCAGACCCAGTCCCCCCACCTGCTCCTTCCCTCTCCAGGGGAAGAACTCAGTTTCTGCATCCCCAAAATGGGATGGTGAGACCTAGCTTTCGGGGTTCTGGGGTTAAACAAACAGGTTCTGGCCCCTCCCACTGTGCTGCTCTGCAGTCTGGGCCCTGTCACTGATGCCCCGGGGCCTGCAAAGACCTCTTGTCCCTTCTGGTTCCTCCCGAAATTGGGGTGGAGTCCCTGGGGACTGGAGTCCAGGTGGCCCCAGTCCCACCTGAGGGCTGTCTGGTCACTTGGCTCTTGGCTCCCCAACAAGACGGCCTGGGAGTGGGGGTGGGGTGGGCCAAGTGGGCCTCACCATGGAAGCAGGCAGTGAGTTTGTGCTGGCTTCCAGCCCTGGAGCCCTAATTAACCAGCTGGGGCAGCTCCAAGAGCTGTTTCCAAGGCAACTGGGCTGGCCACCCCCACCACGCCCCAGGGGAGGTGCTGTCGGAGCCCCTGCTCAAGTAGAAACATCCAAAAGCATTTGGGTGGTGCTAAGGTGGGGTGACTCGGGTTCAGGTGGGGGTGTGGCCTAGCCTCCCTTCTGACCCCTTCTCTGGCCAGCTGTGGGTGCCCCACTCCTTTTCCTGACCGCCCCCCCACCACTGGCTTCCAACAGCCTGGGGCTGGGGGATCAGATGGAGGTTTGCTTCTGGCCTGCTGGGCTGCTGCTAATGACCTGCCTTTGGCTGGGCAATAGAGCCTGCCAGGCTTCCTCTGAGGGTCCTGTGAAGGGGCACGAGGCCTGTACTTCCTCCCTCCGCCCAGGCTGGCCGCCCCTCCCTGGGGGCCGCAGTGGGCAGGCAAGCTGGCGGGGAAAGGACTGTCCCTTCTGGGAACCTGGCTACTGGGGAGCGGTGTGGCTAATGCAGAGGATGTGCAGAAAGACAGGATGGCCTGTGGCAACGGCCTGTGCAGAGGCGGCAATGGCCGAGCCATCCACACAGGTAAAGGACAGATAAGACGGTTGGGGAGAGCCAGGCACGCAAGGGCCTGCAGGACAGGGCAAAGGGGAAAGGTGAGGAGGCCCAAGGGAGACCCGACCTGGAACAGGGCAAACCTGATGCTACAATCTGTGCCCACGGGAAACGCAGACCCTGAGACCCACCTCAGGCCTGAGGCCAGGGTGTCTGCATTTTAATAAGATCCCTGGGCTGGGCTAGAAAGCGTGGCAGGGCGGGGGCGGGGGTAGACGGTTAGGCCAGCTGGAATCCTAAATGGCAAAGGGCGGGGCCTAAGGGCTCGGGGGGGCCTCAGGGATGGTGGGGGCTGTGGGGCCAAGGCAGTGGGCAGGGGAACCCTGGATTGAATGGTGTCTGTACTGGCGAGGGCCTGAGAGCCACCCAGCCCCTTCCTTCTCTCTGTGGGAGGGGAGCCCAGTCCAGGGAGGGGAAGGGACTTGTCCCAGGTTCCATCCAGTAGGAGTACAGCTGGCACTGGGTTCCTACCCTCACACCCTCCCCAAGCCTCCCTGGGGCTTCTGAGCTGCAGAGGCTGGACTGACTCCTGCCAGGCCTTTGGAAAACATAGGCGGGGCAAATGGCTGTGACTTGTTGATGCTGCCACCAGGGGGCGCAATGGGAAAGCCCCCGCCGTCTGCCTCAGTGAAAAAAGCCCCAGAACCCCCAGGCCTGGGATCCTGGTGGGGTGAGGTGTGGACAGGAAAACTGCAGGGCCCACAGTTCCTGCTCTCCTGTTCTCGCTGGCCCCCAGCTGGGCCCCAGCAGTGGGGGATGGGAAGGGCTTTGGGACACGGGCGTGAGGCCTGGTCCACAGGGAGCTCTGCCTCAGACCTCCGCCCAATGGGGTGCCCCCTTGAGAAAGGAGGCACCTTCCATCCCGGTCCTCTGCCCACTAGCTCTTCCTTCAAGGACCATAAAGCATCTCCCATGAGAAGGTTTTCTTAGGCCCCTGTTCAGCCCGGAAAGACACTGGAGGAGGGCTGTGTTCCTATTTCCACTTGACAAGTGAGGAAACCGAGGCAGGAGAGCCTGTTGTCATGAAAGAGCTGGGCATCACGCTGGGGCACCTACCTGAGTGGGTGGCCCCCACACTGTCCCCAGTTTCCATACACGCGCTCCCCCGCCTGGCCCCCCGCCCTCCTCACCATGAGCATCTCGCTGGTGAGGGAGTTGACGAGGTCTGAGACGGAGGAGCGGGGCTCGGTCCGACGGTCCGACTCGTCGTGAGGCGTCTGGCTGGGCACGGGGGCCGTAGTCACCGCCTTCCCTCCTGCAGGCAACCTGGGGGCAGGGTGGGGTCCGGTGAGCGGACCGGAGGCGGGCAGGGCTGGCAGGGCACCACGGCCTGGGTGGTGGCAGGACCTTCTCTGAGACCTGAGCAGCTGCCACCTCCTGCAGGTCAGTAGGACCTGTGCTCCCGTCCACAGGGAGGGCTGGCTCCCATCCCCCCACCCGTTCCAGCGTGATCTGCCTTGGCCGCCCCTGTGGATGCTCTTTTGGGGGTCTTCCCACTCCACCTGCTCCCCAGAAAACCCCCACCCTTCACTCACAGCTTGCCTGGCCCAGAGGCCCCTGGCATCCCTGCTTGCCCCAGCCTGGGCGGGGAGGCTGCAGGGTGCGTGTCCAGGTGGCCTCTCTGCATCATTACCCTCCGCAAACACACCCAGAGTGCCTATCTCCCGGATGCCCCACCTGTGTTTGTTCGGGCTCAGCCAGCACACACGTGCCCTTCGGGCACCAGACTGACCAGGTGAGGTCAGGACCAGTGTCCACACAGCTCTGTCCAGCAGAACGTTCTATGGTGACAGCAGTGGTTTATCAACTGTGCTGCCCACGGGTGGCCACTGAGCATTTGCCACGTGGCCAGTGTGACTGAAAACTGAATTTTTCATTTGGTTTGACTGGAACTCACTTCAATTTAAATAGCCACCTGTTGGGTAGGGTAAGCCGTCACCCTTGGCTCTCCAGTCCCCACCCTCACCCCACTCTGAGGCCTGACCACTTGAGAAGGCTCCCCTCCAAGGGTCGGAGAAAGATGGGGTACCACCCAGAAACCCCTGATCTGACCATTCCATGAGAGGCCCTGTCTGCACCCCAACTCCATACTGTTTCCAGGGAGCCGGACTCTCTGGCCCAGCAGCTGGGTGGTGAGCCCAGGCTCCGTCTTGCTGGGCTCAGGAAGGGGGACTAAAAGCCTGTCCAGGGACCAGCTTGGAGTATCCCATGAGGAGGAGAGGTGGGGCAGGCAGCATGGAGGAGACTGGGACACTGGCAGCGTGGGGCTCGGGACAGGCTACAACAGAAAAGCTTTGAGAGTACCAGAGCCAGACGTGGAGACCACACAGGCTGGACACAAGCCACGGGCCTTGGTATGGACCAGCCACCAGCACACAATTGGCCAAGACAGACACAGACAGACATGCACGGAATATGCCAGGTCCTGGAAGGGAGACACCAGAATGCACGGAATATGCCAGGTCCTGGAGGGGGGACACCAGGACCCAACACACAGCAGGGTGGGCGTGCACACAAACACACTCACACAAGTGCACAGAAGCCCAACCGACACTCAGGGGACAGGGAGAGAATGGCACAGGCGACAGGCAGGTCGACCAGAGCAGCAAGGTGACACACTCCCCCACAGGGGTGCACACACATTGAGCCCAAGAGGAAACCCACGAGGGGGAGGCTCGAGCATGCCAAGGTGTGCTGGTGCGTGGGGACGGACGGAAGCAGAAGAGCAGGGAGCAGTCTCAGGGACTCGCACCCTGACGACCAGGCACCGTGAGAACTGGGCCTTGCCTGGACAACACGGAAACGCCCCGCCCAATTCGGGGACTCTAGGGCGCCCCTCCCAGAGGCACGGCCACAGCAGAGCTCGCACGCACACGGACACACCTGGGCGGACACACACGCACGCACACACGGGCACACACATGGACACACGCGAGGGCACGTGCTCACGCAGGCAGGCACGGGGAGGAAGAGGAGACTGAAATAGCTGGAGAGGTAAAGTCAGGTTAAAAATAGAGGGTAGAGGAGGAGAGAGCGGAGATTGACTGCTGAAGGTATGAGAAAGTCGGAGTTATTTTGGCCACACCACTGCATCAGCACAGCTGCAAAGCAGCCTGGGAGAAGATGGTCAGCGCCACGGAAGCTATTGGAGGTTACAGGACGGAGAGAGGCAGAGAGACAAGCGCACAGAGAGGCAGAGGGAGAGGCGGAGGGCCCGCCGCCGGCCCAGGGACAGCCCTGTGAGGAGCAGATGGGAGGAAGGGTGGGGGAAGAGAGAGGCCAGAAAGGTTAGTCGGAGACGAGCGAAGAAGGCGGCAGGTGCACAAGGGGACAAAGAGGAGCGGGGCGGCCGAGAGGACAGGCAGAGAGGAGGCGGGGACACACACCGCAACAGGAGGAACATGGTGACTGTGGGGCAAGGAGAGCAATGGTGTGGTCGGGGCCTGGCCCGGGCCCCGGCCCACTCCGGTGGGGGCGGGGCCATGGTGGAAACCATTTGGATCCCAAGCAGCAGTGGTGGAAGGGATGGCTGACAGCATGAGGCGGGGATGGTGTGGGGCAGATGGGCAGAGATGCAGTGCAGGGCGTGAGTGCCAGGGGCCGCCTTGGCTGCCCTCCCTCCCTCCCAGGCCCAAGAACACTCTGAAGTCCTTGGGACCCAGTGCACTGAGGCTCAGGGGCTGGGAGATCCTGCCTAGGGGGCTTCCCAGCCACCAAGAATCCTGGGAGTGGGGACAGTGACCCACCCTTCTGTCTTTGAGTTCCTTGCTAGATGCACCCCCATTTCTCGTGGGACCTGAAGGGGCCGCTCTTCCCCCCAGGGTCCTCCTTTCTCTCCGGAGCCTTGTGCTAACAGACCCTGGGGGCAGAAAGTCCTCCCCAAAAAGAGCCAAGGGCCTCCCACCCCTTATCCCAGAGATGGGGTGGAAAAGCAGGCAGTGGGTCTGGAGGCAGAAGCTGAACAGGGAAGGGACAGCTGACCTATGCCTAACACTCCAAGGTCCAAGGAGCCAGGAGCCCAGAGGGCTGAAGCCCTAGGGCAAGCACCTGGTGCCCAGGGGGTGGGGCCAGTGCCAGCCCTGGGGCAGGGAGAGTGCTGGAAAGGAAGCGCTGGATTCTGGTCGCCCTCGCAAGCACCCCGGAGGCCATGAGAAATGAGTGCCAGGATGGATGGGTGTGACCGGCTGGGAATAGCATGGGACCACTCGGAAAGTCAGGCTGGGTCCGGTGAGGGCCCATGGCCTGCACCTCCATACCCCCTTTCCCAGGAAGGCAGGGAAGAGCTGAGGCAATGATCAGAAGGGATGGCAGTGCTAAAATGTGGAGTGAGGCCTAAGTGGCAAAGAGGTGAAAATAGGCTGGGGGTGAAAATGGAGCCAGTCAATTAATACATGGGCGATGCGAAATCTCGTTTCCAGCCTGCGTCTGCTCCCTCACACTTCCCACCTTTCCAGGCAAGGGCTCGGGCGGGCGCTCCACAGGCTTTCTGAGCCTGACCCCACTCCTGCAGCCTCCCCCCTCCGCCGCTGGCCCTTGGCCCACGGCCCCCGGGCCTGCCAGTGGCCCAGCCCTGCAGCCCCAGCCCAGGAAGCCGGGACTCCTGTAGCGCCAGGTGAGTTGGGGTGGCAGGCTCTGTTTCTCCTGTACCCCAGGGCTTGGGCTCAGGGTGTGATACCACCTGCATCACGGAGTTGACAGAACTGGTCCCACCCCCGCCCCCCCACTCTGTGGGGGACTTCAGCTTTGCCCACCACACACATGCAACTGTGGCCTTGGGCGGGAAGACAGGAGAGTGCTGGTCCCCAGAAGCCACCGGAGGGGCAGGCAAGTCAGCTGTCTAACTCAGCCCATCCTTCCCTAATCCACAGGCCCCTGGCAGCAGCTTGGGACCATCCCTTCCTGCACCTAAGAGCCTCTCTAGGAACAGGCGCCAGGGTCCCTGCCCGGCTGACGGGACCTGACAAGTGCCTGGCCTGGGGGCCTGTTCCCTCACGAGAAACCCAGCGTGTCTGAGCTGCAAGGGGCCACCCCATCCAATCCTCCGACTGACAGACAAGAAAGCAGTGGCCCAGGAGGGGCTGGGATGGGCTGAACCGGAACTAGAAGGCGGGAGTCCTGGCCGCCGGGCCACACACCATCCTGCAGCGCAGGGCTGCCGTCTGAGGAGAGGCAGCCCTGGCCGGAGTGAGGAGTCCTCCCATGAGCACCGGCGTGTGGCCGGGTGGGCCAAGGCCGGGTGAGTGGGGGCCGCCAGACCAGGCACAGGATCACCCCCACCTTCCTGGTGCTGCTGGAGCCTGGGACCTCCAGCCCTGCCCGTCCCCTTTGCCATGAGAATGCTCCATGCCCTCCTTGAGACGAGGGCATCTGGAGATGCTTCCCTGAGACCCCGGTGGCCGAGGCTGTGGCCAGTTAAATGCCCAGCCCTCTGTGCACCCCGTGCTGTGGCCACAAGGGTATCACGGGTCCCCATGGGGCCCTGAGGGCCAGCAGCCAGGCTCCCAGTGACAGGTTGCTCTTGGCCGCTCAGCCCGGCCTTTCCTCTTGGTACCTCAGGTTCAAGGTCTGCCTTTCTGGTTCTTTCTGGACACCGGGACCCTCCCCTGCCCCAAACCCTTCCCCACCACGGACTCCTCTTCCATCAGCAGAGTAGCTCGTCACACCTCTGCAGCAGGGGGTGTGACCATCGCCCCAGCAGGGCCTCCAGGCAAGAGGGAGGTTGGGGTGGCGGGGATGAGGGAGAACGGGCTGGCGCCCCTTCCCTGACATCCCCCCCGCCCACCAACCACCGAAGAAACTGGGATTTCTGGGTCAGGGCAGAGATGAAAGATGAGGGGGCAGCGAGAGGGAGCCAAGCGGGAGAATGGGGCAGAAAGGCTGGCTTGCTCCGGGCGAGGGCAAGCATGCCCGGGGAGCAGGCTTGATCCAGAATGGTCCCAGGACGGCCGCACTGGCCTCAGACCCAAGGGGCACCACCAGGGTGGCCGTGTGTGGGGGCGCCGGCTGGCGGGGGGCAGTCCTGCCGCTCCAACATCCATTGAAGAAGGCACCACCGCCTCTTCCAGAGGCCAGGCCGGTTCGAGGCGGGCGGCCTCTCTGCGCATCCGTCTCTGCCGCCGCGGCAGGCCCTCGCCTGAGCGCATACCTCTTGTCCCCCTGAGCGTTCTGGTTCTGCTGGGTTCCTGGGTTTTGCAGGTCAGGGATATTGGCAAAGTCATCCTGTTCCGAAAGCCCTAAGACCAAGGATAGCACCACCATCCGGCCTTCCCTGCCCGGGGTGGGCAGCCCGCCAGCCGGGGGAAAGGAGGAGGCCCCGCGGACGGGGCAGGGAGGGGAAGGAGAGAGAGACAGAGACAGAGACAAAAAGAGAGAAGAAAAAAGCGTAAGAAACGGGCCCTGCAGGAGAGAGACCGAACTTCAGCACTGTCAACAGCTGTAGAGCAGAGCGGGGGGCGGGGAGGGAGCGGGCCATGGAGGGGGTGTCCACGGTCTGAGACCCAGCGAGCCTGGGGGGCAGGGGGTGGCGGGGCAGAGCAAGATTCTCCGAAGAAGAAAGGGGTCAGGCAGAGGCCTGCTGAGAAAGGCCTGTGACTGGGATTCCCTGAGGGGGCCTGGGGGAGGGCTGAGGGGAGGGGAGCCAGGGCCCTGAGACTCGGCAGACTTCCAAAGGCTAATTCATCTCACGCTGAACCAAGGCCAGGGGCTACCGGCTTTGACCATCTGGGCCCCTGGGAGGAGGAGGAGGGGCTGCGGGCCATCCTGCTGCGGGGCTGTGCAGGCAGGTGCGGCTCCCAGCTGGGAGATTCTTAGAAAGTTTGGAAGTTCAGCGGGCACTGCACTCTGTGCTTATGGAAGCCGCTCGTAAAGACATTTCTTGGTTACGGCCTGCTAGGCGTGCTCGATGCCAGGAGGGGCCTTAGGAGCTTCCTGCCCTGGGTCTCTGGACACACAGCCCATCCGAGGGAAATGGAGGTCCCTTGCGGCGTCCGGTGTACTGGCCATCCTGGGCCTTCTGTGTCCCCTTCCTGGAGATGCAGGGGATAACTGCCAAGGCCATCCCTTGGGGAAAGAGTCCAGAAGGCACCAAAAAGCAAAGATGGAGTTTGAAAAAGTGCAAGAACTTGGCAAGTCTGGAGATGTCCAAACAGGACTTGTCTGAGCCAGCACAGCCTGGAGAAGGCTGGACAGTCTGGGCAGAGCAGCGCGAGCAGACCAGGAAAAGGCGAGGCCGCCTTGGAGTTGACGTGTAGGCAGCAGCCTGGGGCCAGAGGTCAGGGTGGGACATCTTTAGTATGCAGCATTCTTGGAAAACTGCTGGGCAGCTGCCCATTTGCCTGCCACCCCTCAACACCACCTGAGTTCACAGGCATTTTCTGGGAGCTCATCCAGCATCGGGTCTCTCATCCGGCAAAGGGGAGGGATTCTCAGGTGGCATGGGCATGAAAGAATCTCAAGAGGGTCCAAGGGAAAGATGGCAAGTTGGCAGAATATTCTGGAGAAGAGTGAGATCCTGGGTCAGGAAGGCCACCACTTCCACCCCCATCCAGGAGGGCAAGGCAATGATAAGCAGCTGGCTAAGGCTCTGTCCCCAAGGGCTGTCAGCTAGGGAACTCTAGCAGGAGGGATATGACCTCTGGGGAGAGGGCGGGGCATGGAGGTCTTGGAAACCGGGAGCTGGCAGTGGGGGGACGGGAGGGGCGGAAGCTGAGTGGTCGCTTGGCCTTCTCTGTCGCGTGTCTCTGTCCTAGGCATGGTCACTCCAGGCTGACACTTGCACTGGCGTCTGACTCTGGGGCCGGATCCTCGATTCCTTTGTTCTCTGCCCACCGGCATGTTCTGGAGTTGGTAAAATTCCATTTGGCTGCTTGGGAGCTGGTTGAGCTGGGGGAAGGCAAACCCAGCGAAAACAACATGTTTTTCCCTGGTTAGTGCCTTTTTCAGACACTCCTTTTGCTCTTCTTAAAAACAAAACGGCTCCTCTGCAGAAATTCCTGATTTGTCATTCTCTCCGATTGCAGGCTGGGCAAAGGCAAGAGTGGGGGGCAAGACGGGGAGAGTCGGGGGGAAGCTGGTGGTGTTGGGTGGTCACATCCATTCAACAGGAGAAACGCCTCCCTCCTTGAGAGAGGGTGTGGGATTTTGAGGGGCTGGCCCTGGCTAGCCTTCTCACCCTGACCCTCTACCTGGGCCTCAGAAGCTAAACTGGAAGGCAGGGGTCAGGGGTCAGGGGTCAAGGGGCAGCGAACGACAGCTGGCGGCCTATGTTTGTGCAGCCCACATGCCGAGAATGGCTGGCACAGTTTTACATGTGATCAAGGCTGCAACGCCTGAAATATTTATGATCCACCCTTCACACAACTCGCCAGCCCCTGCTGTGAGACAACGAGTGGGGTTACAGGGGGTGCAGGGGCCTGGCTGGCTGTCAGCTCCGTTCAGGTGACAGCAGAACCAATTCCCTTCACTCTCCTGATCCACGCTAGTGCCGTCGCACCTGCCTCAAAGCAGACTGCAACCTGGAAGCCAGGAGGCTGTGCTGGGCACTTGGTCTCATGCCCAAGGGTTCCTGGGTGGGGAGGAGCCCCAGTGGGTGTGCTGCCCCGAGATGCCGGGTAGAGTCGCAGGCAGCGTGTCCCGCCAGCCTGTGGCCACAGGTCACTTGCATGAGTGTGGGAAGCTGGCATGGGTGCAGCCTCTTCCGTTGGATGCCTCTGCCAGGGGCCATGCTCCCGGCTGCCCTGGAAATTTGGGCTGGGGTCCAGCCAGAGGCAGAAAGCCCCGAGGGACCTGCTTGCCTTCAGAATCCCCACATCTGGCCAATGAGCTGAGGCCGTGAGCTTGGCCTTCTCCTTCCTCCTCCCTTTCTCTTCTCCCAGGCTCGGTGTGCTGGTCTCCTGCTCGGGGAAAACCGCTCCCAGGAAAGACCTGGGCGAGGGGAACAATCCCCAGAGCCTGGAAGGAAGGTCATGTTAGGCCCAAGAAGGCGGTAAGAGGAGGGGTGGAAGACCAGACCTGCCCTGGGGTCTGAGACTGAGCACAGGTGCCCAGAGGGGCGCTGGGGAGCAGAGTGGGTGCTCTGGGTGGGAGGGCCCTGGGTGGGGTGGGGGCACATGACTGGGGGAATGGCTAAGGTCAGGTACTGATGGCACGTTGTTACTTCTCAGACCTGTACACTTGAAAAAAGACTGATTTAGCAACAACGTTCTCTAAAGTACTGGGAGGAACATCCGAGACTTGTCCTAAGGGGATGGGTCAGTATGGGAGCCAGGGCCTGAGCAGAGGATGGGTGGCTGGCTGCAGAAGGTCTGAGAGGCAGAGGGTGGGGCCTATGGTAGGGATGGGGCAGTGAGAGGGAGGGAGGGAGGGAGTGTGGGGAAGGGAGGGAAGACGTGAACTGGAGGGGAGGCGGCAGGGCCTGGGAGGCGAGTGGGAGGAGACCAGGTTTGGGAGGAGGGGAGGACAGAGGTCGCAGGAGGAGGCAGGGACGCTGGCAGGGAGGCCACAAGCAGCCTGGGTCTAGTCTGGAGGAGGAGACAGACCTGGGACCTCGGCAGCTTCTCCAGGGTCTCCACTGACTATTAGGAGGGAGCTTCTCTAAGCCCTGAGTCACCAGGGTCCTGAGAGGGGTGGCTCAGACATGAATTGTTCTGTGGAGGGCTTCCAGCTTGGACTACAAGCCACACGAGACTGGAAAGGGGGTGCCAAGTCTACCTGGCACCCTGCCCCGGAAATGGAGGGCCAGAAGTTCCCAAGGAGATGGAGGGGAAAGAGGCTGGGTCGGGGGAGGGGGTGCGGGGGCCGGCCGGCTCAAGGGGGGGACTTACAGGAAGGATTTCATGTCCAAGCCTCGGTTTCGAATCTGCCCCACCACGTGGTCCCAGCTGCCCGGGTTGGAGCGGCTGCGGCCAGCAGCCGCCCGGTACTTGGAGCCGGCCGAGGCGCCCTGCCGAGCCTGGCCCCTGCCATAGGCCCGGGGGTTGGGGCCGGGCGCCGAGGCCGTGTGGGCCTGCAGCTGGCCCAGGCTCTGGCTGGTGGTGGGCTGGCTGGGCTGCCGGCCCCGCTGGTGCTGGCTCAGCGGCTGCTGCAGGCTCTGCTGCCGCATCAGAGTGCGGGGTCGCTGGCATTTCGGCTCTCCCGTGGAGCTGGGGATAGACTCAAGGGTAGTGGCCGTGGACAGGGTGGAGTCCTCGAAACTTGGGGTGGGTGGAGGAGAGGAGAGAAAGGAGAAGCAGGTGAAGGGATCACAGTGGAGAAGAAAGAAGCCTAGAGCCAGGACTAGGAGGCCCGAGTGCAGGGCGCGTGCGGCTGGACCTCGCCAGGCCTCCGTCAGTCGTCGCTGCTGCCGTCGCTGCCGCCACCTCACCCAGGAGGCCGGGAAGCCCCAAGCCCACCCAGAGGCCCCCAGGTGGGCCCCACCCAGCCCTCCCTCTGGCTTTGGCTCAGCTTAACACCCAGGCACCTCCTGTCTGAGCAGACCTCTCCTTGGCCGGTCTGATGGGCCCTGGAAGCTTCAGAGGCTGCTGCATGGCGAAGGCAGGTCCCCAAGGCCCTGTGGCTGCCTGTCATGTTGGAATGAGAGGGGGTGAGGGGAGCTGCTGCTGTCCCCTCCCGCTTTCTCACTGGGGGACCGCAGGAAAGTCTGCCCCTGTGTTCTAAGTGCTCCTAGCCTTTGGGGACATGAGGAAATCCAGGCCAGGGCAGAGTTGGCCTAGTAACGTGTGGTGAATCAAGGGAAGGTGGCAATTCACATGCTTCGTCCACAGAGGCTGGGAGGGTCCTTGGGCTCCCAGACCTCTGCTCTGTGGCCAGGGCTACCTCAGGATTCAAGCTCTGGTGCAGGTCTTTGCCCTCCTTCCAGGGTTACTGTTTCCGAGGGGAAGCGCCCCCTTTTGGTGTCTTTGGGAATGACTGCTAGTTGGAGAAGGGAACTCAGGGAAGGGGCAGATGGGGTTGGAGCCCCAGTGGCCACTTTGTACACTTCTGATGGAAAACAGGGTGACTGTCCTGTCCTCTGTGCATTTGAAAGAGGGCATTTCACTGGCCCACCAGCCTCTCAGAAAAACACCGGGATGAGGCAGTGGGCCCGGACAGGAGACAGGACATGGCTGATCAGAGGCAGTATGAGGTCAGAGACCTGGGTTCAAAGCCCATCTCTGCCACTTCCTAATTTGGGGACTTTGGAAAAGTGAGTCCACCTCTCAGTTTCTCCAACTGTAAGATGGGAGTGAAAAAGAATCTGAGGTGCCTCTGTCACCTGGTGGCCGTGAAGACCTAAGGAGGCCAGAGCCGGGGATGTGCAGTGCAGCCAACACTCCCACTCCAGGAATGGCTGCAGTGTCTCAGGAGATGGAGGCAGACGGAGTCCGAGGTCCCAGGCCTCCCCTGGGTGACCGCCTGCTTTATGCCCTGGCTGGAGATTTTAGCACATCCAATGGGCAGGGCCAGGGCCTCCAGGGTCCCAACCTCTTCCTCTGTCCCTTCCCTCTGTCTCCTGATCCAGTGGTCTAGGGCAGGGGTTGGCAAGATCTGGGTCCTGGGCCAACTGTTTTTTTTCTTTTAAATAAAGTTTTATTGGAACACAGCCACAGTCACTAATTTATAGGCACACCTCATTTTGCTGAGTTTATTTTACTGTGCTTTGCATATATTGTGGGGTTTTTTTTTAACACAAATTGCAGGTTTGTGACAACCCTGGGTTGAGCAAGTCAGTGAGTGCCATTTTTTTTAGCAACCAAGTATTTTTAATCAAGGTACGTACATTCTTTTGAGACATAATAGACAAGGGTACAGCGTAAATGTCACTGTTATGTGCACTGGGAAACCAAAACAAATGCACGTGACTTGCTTCATTGTGACGCACGCTGTATTGCATGGTCTGGAATGGAACTGGAAAGATATCCAAGGTTTGCCTGCACATCGTCTATGGCTGCGTTGGGCTGCCACGGTGGGGCTCAGTGATTGGAAGAGAGACTACATGACTTGCAAGGCCTATTTCCTATCTGGCCCTTTGCAGAGAAAACTTGCCGATTTATGGTCTAGGGCCATGGCTCGGCCATGCACCTCTGAGCTGCCCAAGGGAGGGGGCCCCAGGGCCCTTGGAGCCGCTTTCACCACTGCAGTCAGACCTCAGCTCTGTTCACGCCCTGAGCCTACCCTGGGAACCAAAGGACAACAGTTAGGCTGCCCCTGTGGGCTGAGAGAGAGAGGAGAGTGAGAGTGAGAGTGAGAGAGAGAGAGAGAGAGAGAGAGAGAGAGAGAGAATAAGAGGGAGAGAAAGTCAGAGAATAGCAGAGAGAGAGAGAGAAAAAGAGAGAGAGAGAGAGAAGTAAGACATGGCTTTAGCCGGGGTCTTGGGCGGGGAGCAGCCTTTCCTGGCTCAGGCCTGGAGTCAGAGTTACCCCCCGGGGGCGCCTGGCTGGCCAGATAGGCCCACGGCTCTCTGGGGAGGGCAGAGGCAGCGGGAGGACGGCACCTAGGTGGCCTCCTCCTCCTCCCTGCTGACCTCATTTTGGTTTCCTATCATATCCAAAATTAGTCCGGTTTACAACCTCTCCGTCAGAGGGAACTAAAATTGGTTCCCTTAGGCCTGGAGCCAGGGGATGGCACGGAGGCCTCAGCCGGCCTGGAGTCTGTGGTCGGAGCAGCCTGGTGCGGACAAGCGCTGGGCCTGCCTTTCAGGGGGAGTGTGGCCCTTCTCTCCGGCCTCTCCTGAGGACTGATGTCAGGGGCAAAAAATTGGCCCATCTTCCCTCAGGCCAAAAACAGCAAATGAGACTGCAGCATGGTGGGCCTCGGGGGGTCCCAATGGTAGAAATCATAGGCCTCGGGAAGAGAATGGGGCGGGCCCAGAATTGAGAAAACAGGATAGCCCAGCAGGTAAGAAGGGGTCAGGGCCTCGGGCCTTCTCAGCGAGAGGCTGGCCCCTTAGCTGGGAACAAGGCAGTTGTAATAGCTGGAATTGGAACCGGTGTCCTCACAGGTGAGAGTGGCCGTGGTGCAAAGGGTTTCGAGCCTTGGGGATATAGAAGCTCCTGAAAGCCAGGATGAGACTGAGGCTTCCCCACGGTGAGGCAGAGGGCGGCACACTATCTGCCGAGAGCAGGGCCGGCCCCACATCCGTCGCCCGGGAGAGCGGCTGCCCGGCCTGACAAGCTCAGACAACTATTAAAAAGGAAGTGGCGATTTAGCCTGACATCCAGAACACCCTCATCAGAAAAAAAGAAGCTAGCTGGGCCTCAATGACCCAACTGCCAAGAACATACAATCCCAATAACTGACAGCCTGCTGACGAAGACTGGGACAGCCAGTGGGGGTGGCTGAGATGAGGATGAGCCAATCATGGGGACAGCCCGCTGCTTGCGGCGGGCCTGTGGCACAGATGGTGTCATGGTGTAAGCAAGGCTGAGACAAGCCAATGGAGTCGCCTGATGGTCAGAAATGGTGTGGCTCAACCTCTGGGTCTAGAGCCACCTGCTGGCTGGAAGAGGGAAGGCCCGGTGGCAGATGAGTGGCATAAAACAGGCTGAAGAGTGGGCCGGCTCCCCAAGGATGGGATGGTCCAGGGGCTGAACAACCTGCCGCCCGTGGTGGGGTGGGTGACTGACGGCTGAGATGAGGCAGCCGATCGAAGAGGATGGGATGACCCAGGGACTGAAATGAAGCTGCCTGGGGGCAGAAGATGGCATGACCTGGTTGCTCGGCGAGGACAAGGCTCATGGGGGTCAGCCAGAGGCTGAGATGTGACACAGTGTGGCTGTTAGTTGTGCTGGATGGCAAGGACGATGGGGGTCTCATGAAGGGATGGAATGAGCCAGGGGCCGAGGACGGCACCTCTGGGGGCAGCAGCGGGCATGCCGGGGGTCCCGCTGTCCACCCTGGCGGGGACGGGCCTGAGCTCATGGCTCTGGCGGCCACGGGGCCATCACTCACTTGGACAAGTTGAGCTTCCCTGCGGCCAGGTGGCTCTGCACCGTCCGCCAGCGGCCTCTCCCCGCCTTGCCACCGCTGCCCGGCTCGCTGGGGGCAGTGCCGCCGCTTCTCAAGGCGTCCTCTCCAGGTGGTGGCACCGGTGCCGGCTTCTCCCCCAGCCGGCCTTCCCGCTCCACCGCCAGCCCCGCTGCGGCGGCCACTTTGGCGCCGGACAGGAGGGTGCCACTGGAGGCGTGCACGAGGCAGCCAGGCCAGAGGAGCACCGGGGGTGGCGGTGGGGGAGAGAGGGCAGGACACACGTGGGGGTGGGGGGGTGGAAGAGGAGAAAAAACAATAACAGATAAAAGGAAGAAAGAGACAGTGAGAGAGGAGGAGGAGAGAGACAGACAGACAAGAGACAGACAGAGAGAGAGAGAGAGACATCAGCACTGCAGATGGGTTAACAGCAGAGCCTGCAGAGAGGAGAGAGGGGGACCGGCGGGCTGGGGCTGGAGAACAACGCACCACGACAACGGAGGGGGGCCCCTCCCCACCGCCTGGGGAAGGGGCGGCGGGGGTGGGGGGTGGGCAGCCACCTCCAACTCTATCCCACAGGACAACGAAGGGTTAACGACGGAGGAAGAGCGGGCTGTCCAGGCCAGGAGGCCCCCAGGCAGGGAAAGAGAGAAAGCCGAGTTAGTCAGAGTTCATCACCACCACCACCATCACCGCCACCACCTCCACAACCGACCGAAGACCACCACCACCACCAAGCAGCAGGGCAGCAGCACGCAGCAGGGAGGAAAGCTGAGCCACACCGAGAGGGAGGGACCAAAACGGGCAACCCCATCCTGACTGCACGGAGGGGTGGGGCCGCGGGGACCAGCTGGGGGCTGGTGGTGTGGCCGAGAGGGGGCTCTCCTGCGTGGCTGGCCCTGGGGTGGGGACGGGAGAGGGGTGGGCAGGCGAGGGCGCAGGAGGGGTTGCTCGTCTCCATGGTCAGCCTGCCCATGGGGTGCAGGGTCAGGGAAGTGGGGGCGGGGAGCAGGAGGAGGAGAACTGAGGGGCTGGGAAGGGGAGGAGGGCGTGCGCGGAAAACTCAATACTCGGTACGTATGATCAAACCAGGTAAAGTCACTCACTTGAGGGACAGTCGTGGGTCGCCATAAGGGGCGTAGGGTGAAATGTTTAGAATAAACTCCTTGGGAGGGTAGGAGCTCCATTTCTGCTGCACTGTGCTCTCATTGTTATTCCAAAAGTCTCTGTCTAGATCGCTGGAGGGGCAGAGAGAGAGGGGAGAAAACAGGGAGATACAAGGAGAAACAGGAACTGCCGGTCCTGAGGGGCAGAGGGGCCGGTCTGGGCACACAGAGGGCAGGGTGGGCCAGGGTCGGCTCCTGCGGGAGGAAGAGAGGCTGGCGGGCTCCCGGCCGCCGGCGCCCCTTGCACAGGCACACGCACACATGTGCCCACACACACACACACACACTCGAGGGCGGGAGAAGCCCGTGCGGAGAGGAGGCAGGCTGCAGGAGGGTGACTGGAGTCTCGTACCCTGGGATGCTGGTGGGAGAGAGAAAGATGGTGAGAGAGGAGGGGAGGGAGGTGGGCTGGGGAGCAGGCCCCGGTGGGATGCAGTGGAGAATGGGAGGAGGAGAGGGTGCTGGTTTCTGGCTAAAAAGAGCTGAAACGTACGTAGATCAGACCCTGCTGCCAACTTCCTGGGCACCCCCTCCTCTGGCCTCAGTCCCCCTGCCTGTCATACCAGGAGGCTGGCTGTAACTGCTGTCGTCATCTGCCCCATGGTGGGCCAGGGGCCGCAGTTCTGGACCCTGAGCTTCTGCCCTCTTCCATCCACCTCCACTGAGCGGCCCCTTCTTTCTCTCCCTCCCACTGGCCGGAGGTCCCCCAGCCTCCTCTGTTCTCTCCCTCCGTGGCAACAGCTGGGATGCAGCCTCCACGGGAGGTGAGCGGGATCTCAGCTGAGCTGGAGACCCTCTGCTTATTGCCAGTATGACGGTGGGGTCACCCTCCACCCCTCCCCAGAAAAGGGGAGCATCTCCAGGCCTCTGACCTTGCTGAGGGTGTGATGGGGCCCTTCGGGTCCTCTGCATGGGGGCCTGTGTGCAGGGAGCCCGCCCCTCTTTGAGGGACAACGGGCAGACCCAGTCTTGGACCCTCGGCATGTCCCTGGCTGGGCAACCTGGCCTGGAAGGGCACCTCTGCCTCGATCTCCCCACCCCCTCTGCTCCTCAGTATGTCCCAGGGAAGCAGACATGCTGGAAGCACAGAGAAGGTGGTGGTTTCCACGGGAGGCAGGCACCAGAAGCCTCGGCTGCCAGAAGCCATGGCCTGGAAACCCCAGGAGCCAAAAACAAATTTGACCATGACCTCAGTTCTTAATCTCAGCAGACAACCAAGTACAGAAAGACAGAGAGAAGCTTGGTTGCCACCACGGATCCCCTTGGACCTCCCTGGTGTGGACAAGTCTCTGCCCGTAGGACACCTTGGAAACGTCTCACAGGGATCCTGTGAGCAGGTTCAAAGCCAAAGCCCTGAGCCAACTCACAGGCAGTGTGCACCAGGAGTGGGAGGGGCGGGACAGTCTCCCTGGGGAGGTTCCCTGGACAGAAGACCCTATTGTCACCAGAGATGTGCCCTAGTCCCCGCTCTCGAGGGCAACGGATAGATGGAGCAGTTGGCAGGCCTCCCTCCCCTTGCCCCCTTGTCCAAACTCAAGGGCCATCCAACCCTGGGTCCTGGAGAGAAAGATCCACCCCAGGGTCACCACCGCCAGGCTGTCCTCCCATCCTGTGTTCCAAGGAGCTCCAAGGTCCCTTGGGTTGTCGGCCGCAGGGCTGGGAACGAGGATCTGGAAGCAGGTTTGTGAAGCCCTGGTCGCTCCCATGTGGGACTTCTCAGGGCCTTCAAGGCGCCCGTGAACATTGTGGGCCGTGTTTCCCAAACGCGGCTGGCCACGGAGCCCTTGACTGGCAGAATATCTATGCATCATTTCCAGGGCACAAGGGCTCTGAGGAACACAGTTCGGAAAGCGCTGCCGAAGAAGGCATCTTCCCAGGACTTCTGACAAGCCAATCACTTTAACAGAGGTTGTAAGCCCTGGGGAGATTGTGCTCTGGGTAAGGCCTGCTTGCTGCCACTGCCCTGGCTTTGGCCCCAGCAAGAGGCAAAGGCCTAGGAACCTGGGGACATGTCGAAACAGTGGCTTCCTCCTCCTGGGGCAGAGGGTCTGCCAGCTCAGCAGGGTAGGGCGGGCATGGGCTGCAGAGAGGCGGGGGACAGCCCACTGCTGCCCTCACTTTGTCTTAGAGAGCCCTCACGGGTGCCGGCCCCACTGCCCACCCAGCCCCTTGTGGGGAATCCCATCTCCCCGTGTGGGCCCTTTCTAGGACTTCTGGTCCTGCCACACACTCCCCTGTCCAGGAAGGTTATGTTCCCCTGGCAGAGCCAGGCCCGCCCGCCCCCGCCCGCGCCCCCCCTCTCCAGACCACGGCTGCAAACTCAGGGGCCTGCCCTGAAGGCAGCACAGGTGCTGCGCTGGCCCGGCTCCTCTCACAGGGCGCCTCTGCCTTCAGAAAGCCTGGAGCCCGGGCTCTGCAACAGCCCCCGGAGACCTGCCAGCTCTGGCTTTGAAGACTGGAGGGTGTGCAGCCAAACCCAGCTTCAAAGGCTTCCCGTGGCGGCCTCCAGAGCCTCCTCCAGAGCCTCCTCCTGCCCCCAGCCTCGGCCTGGCCCGCCCCTCCACTAACCCGCCCCCCCCCCCCCCCCCCCCCCCCCCCCCCCCCCCCCCCCCCCCCCCCCCCCCCCCCCCCCCCCCCCCGCCAGACACACACTGGCAGCTTCTGTGAAGGCCCCAAACAGGGTCAGAGCAAGAGATGAAAAGAGGGGAGGGGGTGAGGAGGGGCCGAGAGGGACTCCCTCAGGAGCAGGGGAGAGGAAGAAGGGGAGGAGGAAGAGAGAAAAGGAGAAAGGCAGACAAGGGAAGGGCAGGGAGGACTGGGCAATGGGAAGGGGGCGGAAGGGGGGCTGGGGCAGGCTGGGGGTGCTAGCTGCTCAGCTGGCAGGCTCAGATGGAGGGGCCCTTGCCCCTACCTCAGCCTGACAACCACCCAGCAAAGGCCTGGGCGCAGCAGAGGAAGGGGCCGGGGCCATTGGCCAGAGCCCTCTAGAGAGAGCCCCCCATTCCCAGTGTGGGATAGGGGGGCTTCTACTGGTGTCTCCCAGTGACCCCCAGCAGTGGCCCGGTCCAGGTGGCCTACAGTGGAAGGCAGACCTGCTTACTTGAAAGGCCTCTTCCAGCAACATGGGGAAACCCAAGCAACTCAGAGGCAGCCGAGACCTTCGGTGGGGATGGGGGGATGGGGGAGGGAAGAGCTTCCCCTTTACCAGCTTCCCCGGGGCAGCCCAGCACTGGGCTGCACCCCTCTAGGTCACCCTGAGAACACTGACAGGGTCTGAGGAAAGCACAGGGGAGCTGGGCGGGGGTGGGCATGGTGAGTGTGACTCAAGGGTGGGATGGAGGAACCAGCAACGAGGGTTGGGAGGGGGCACAAACAGTACTGGGAGAGCAGCCGGAAGATTGGGTTGTGGGCCCTGGGACACTGTGAGGGTCTGGGGGGCACCGGCAGAGAAGGCAGAGCCCCGGAGCCCCCCTGAGGTGCAGGGCATGTTCGAGGTGTGTGTGCGCGTGGCCAGATCTGGGGAGGGGCAGGGGCTCCTCCCACCTGGGCTGCCTGCGAACCCCCACCCCAGACTCCAAGGCTGGCACCTACTTGATGGCCTTCTTCTCACTGCGCCCGCGCCCTGAGTCTGGTGTGCCCACCGTCTCCAAGGAGCTCTTGTAGCGTGTGCCCTGTGGAGAGAGACCCATGTCACTCCCGCACCAGGGCTGCGCGCTCTCCAGAAAGGGCTCCCCCTGGGTAAGGGGAGCAGACAGGGCGGGGGGGGGGGCTGCCTTGGCAACAAGGTCAGGGACCTCGGGGTGACCCTGTCCCCACCAAGACGTGTCAGCTCTGCTGATGCGGGCTCTTTGGTTGGCAGCTTCTGGGCCTCATCGGGCCCTCAGACCCGCCCCCCCCCACCCCAACCTGCACTCCATCCCGGACCCCAGGAATGGGGCCTCTCCTGTCCTTCTGTCTCCTGGGGCACTGGCCAGACTCCCAGAAACATATCTCCCTCTGCCACAGACAGATGGCTCTCAGGCGCCTGGCCACGTCACACTGGCCACGTCACACTGGCCATGTCACTGCCCCCAGATGGTGGGGGTGGCATCCTGCGGGGGCAAGGTTGGCAGCGGCCAGTGGCCACCAATGACGTGAGCCACGGGGGCAGGTAGAGGGCCTGTGCTCAGTCCTACCCAGGCTGTGTCCCCCACTGTCTGGGGCTCTCCGGGGGTCCTCACGCCCTGGGGCTGGGAGGCAGGGCAGGGCCTGAGCACTCTCCCTCGTGAGAAGGCAGCCTTAGGAAGATAGGCTGTCCACTGGCTCTGAGGCTGGGGACAGCCCCCTAGGGTTCCTCACACCACCATGAGTTGGGGGGGGGTGGAGGGAGGGGCAGAGTGGAATGGGGTGGGCATGCTAGGGCCCTGGCAAGAAGAAGGGCCCCGGCTGCAGTGGTGACTGGGCCTGCTGCCCGGAAGGTGAGCACCATTCACCTTCTTGGTTTGGGTTTCTAAATTTAGCTCATGCAGAGCCTGGCACCATTAACATTCCTGGCTGCCACCAAGCATCCTCAGTGCCCCCATGGGCCACAGGCCCAGGGCCCGGCCTGGGGCTGGTATGGGTGGTGGGGGAATGGGGTTTGGGCAGGGACTGGGGCTGCCTCCACTGACCGTTCTCCTGCTGGGCACTGGCCAGTCCGGGCCCAGCGGGGACACACACAAGCACGCGTTTGCGGGCACACACACATTTCCCCACAGCCAGTCGTGGGCACCGACACCACAGCCACAACAGTCAATTATTCCATTCTCCCCAAAGCAAAATATGGGCCGCATAGCAGTGCTCCCTGGGCTGCTGCCAGCCACAGCCCCTTCCCGGGCACGGGGCCACCTGTTTAAGGCAGTGGCAGCAGAACGCCCCAGGAGGGGGTGCATATGGAGTCGGGGGGGAGTCCTCATTCCACCTTCAGCACCCCTAGGTCTCCAGGGTGCCAGGATCCTTGTCTGAGCAGAGCCCCACATTCCCTGTGTCACCCTGGTCAAGTCCCTGGCCCTCTCTGGCCGCCCCACCTCCTCTCTGGAGTGGCGCGGTGTCAGGTGTCACGGGATGAGCCCCAGGGTCCTCATGCTTCAAGCCTCTCATCACAGGTATTATCCTTTCACTCCTCACTGACTCCACCTCCCACACCTGGGGGGACGTCACCCCCAGGGATGGGGACTGGGCGGCCTCTCGAACTTGGTGGGGAAGCTGGTGCCCAGCAGTTCTCAAAGCCATCACACAGAAGCACCTTCTAGTGTGCCACCTACCCTGGGGTCCAAGCCCTGAGGCTGTTGCCTCTCAGCCGGAACTTCAAGAGTTAAAACACAGAGCTGCTGGCTCCTCTGGCTCCACAAAAGCGGCCCCTTCTCAGCTGCATCTCCGATCCCTCCCATTATTACCCAGAAGTTTAAATCCCAAACAACGCTTAGTTCCAACTGGGATGCTCAGAGCCTAGAGCCCCTTCACAGTGGCCAAAGGTGACCCCCAGGTAGGAGCCCCACCTCCACTACTCTCAGCATTTCAGGCAGTGCAGGGCCCCCGCTGAGGGCCCCCAACCCCACCCTCACCTCCTTTCCTCTTTCTTCCTAGTCTTGGCAGGGAACTTGCCCAAAGCATCACTTCTAAGGCTGATCAGCCGTCCTGCCCCGAGGCCAAGCATGGCTGGGGTGGGCTGGCCCACCCACCTGGGCTCCTCCTTCTCCCAGGGGTCAGAGAACCTTCCCCTCAGGCCACAACTATCACTGCAGCAGGAACTGGGGTGCTGTGGGGGGGCAGGAACCGGAATAGGACTTGATTTAGGGGGCTGGGGAAAGTTAATGGGGCAAGGACAGGAACCCCAGGCGGGGCCCAGCAGATGTCGGGTGGCTCCAGAGGAGCCTCTGCCACCAGCCCGCTGGGCCTGATCTGGAAAAAGCCAGCTGGAGATTAAGGAAGTTATTAATGTTTGGAAATGGGATCTGGGCTGTCAGGGTATCACGTCACTGCTGCTGAGGGGACAGGCGGGCAAGGAGAGCCCAGCGCCTGTGCAGGGGCATCTTAAATCCCCTTCCATGGAGCATGGAGACGGTCTGGGTGAAAAGCTCCCTGGCTTCTGCAATGTGGGGGTGGGGGGGCGGTGGCAGGGGAGGGCAGGGGTGGTAGCAGGGTGGAGGGCTTGGGCAGCTCTAAGGAGCAAGTCCAAAAGCACAGACTGTGGTCTGGACCCCTGGGGAAGTTCCTCGGGCTAGGAGGAGGGGCTGAGGCCAGGGACGGTTCCACATCTCTCGGCTGCCCACCTGCTACCAAAGCTGTTATCTTTGCACTCCTGTCCCCAGGTGTGTGGGGGTGGGGTGAGGCCCTTGCTTCGCACACGCATAGTCACACGCACACACATGCTACAGCACGTACCAGGGGAAGCTGGGACAATGGGACGGACAGGAGCATCAGCTCACTCTCGGACCTGATGAGACCGTCCACACCTCACCGTGCAGGAGGAACAGACACACACTCCTGCACCAGTGCCCTCCAAGGCGACACACTCAGCACAAAGACCCCCCCACTCAAATCAAGGTCACCAGCAGCACCTGCTCACACACCTTCACCTGTCCCCCAATACACACAGACAACCTGACGGGCCCAACTAGACACACAAGGCTGCAGTGTGTGCTCAGCCACTCCCACAGCCTCGGAGGACACTTGCATCCACAGGCACGTGGCCAAGTCCCCCCCTCCCCCTCCCCTGAAATTCTGAGACAGACACAGCCACAGGAGATCCAGGAACAATGCAGGGCGGCCAGCCTGGCTCCACCTTCACGCAGGGAGTACTCGGGTCCTGCAAACACTCACACACACTCCTCCGTGGGGCAGGGCTGGCGTCTCCAAGGCTGCCGCTCCCCACAGGAAGGAGTGGCCTGAAGCTGTGTCTCTGGACAGAGTCACATGCCAATTCCTGAATTTGCCCTTCCTGAAGGAAGCATGCTGGGTCCTCCCTGGGGGCATCTCCCTCTTCTCTTTCATAGGAGTGGGGCATGAAGCCCCCCCCCGGCCACACACACACACACACACACACACACACACACACAGTGTCCACAGTCACAGCTCTCCACAGGGGTCCTTAAGGCCCCTCTGTGGCTGGGCTGGGAGTGAATGGGGTTCCCAGAGACCCTTCTACACCTAACCCCGGGAAGGTCCCACACGTGGGACGCCTTGCGGCCCACCTTTGGTGATGTCCCCATGCATCGCCCCCAAGTCCCCACCGCACTTCTGGGCTGGGGCGGCAGGGCAGGGAATGTGTCAGGGTCTCTGGGGGCAGCCGCCCTGCGGGAGGGAGCTGCGGGCTGCAGGAGGGCGGCTCAGCCCAGCTCCCCTCCTGGTGCCCCCGGTGATAAATGTCCCTCCTGATGGTCTCATTACTTATTGAGGGCCTAATCCTGCTCGTTAATTCCTCAGCCCTCGTTAAAAATGAAAAGAAGCCGTTTGTGCTTGTACAAACCGGGAGAATCAGGATGAATGTTCAGGCGCGATGGGCGGGGCGGGGTGGGCACAGTCGCTTCATTGGCCAGGTTACCCGGTTTGGCCACGCCCTGCCCGGGGTGGGGTGGGGGGGGCGGCGAGCAGCGCGTAGAGGGGCGGGCGTTTGGATTCTCAGTCTGCTCGGGTGTGTGCCTGCCTCTCGCGGCTGGAGGTGGGGCACGTGTGGGTGGAGTTGCGCTCGTGAGAATGCTCCAGGGACCCATGTCTATCCACGAATGTCCCTAGGTGTGTAGCTCTAGGTGTACACACCGACGTACGGGGCCAACATCCAGGCAAACGTAGTGAGCACCTGCAGTGTGAATTTCTGCTAGGGTGCCTGAAAAATGTGGGCAGGTGGGTCATCTGCAGGCGCCCTCGAGAGCATTCACGAGCCTGTAATTGGGGGAGTGGGACGCAGGGCCCTCAGGAGCCTCACCAGTTTGCGCTGACACCAGTGGCAGAGGCCGCAGAGGATGACAGTGACGCTAAGGCTGACGGTGATGATGGCGGAAACCAGCAGGACATCGCGGGTGGGCGCCCCTGGAGAGGACATGCACAGGTCAGATCCTCACTGGCCAGGGTCAGCCACCCTCTCTCCGCCCAGGGCCCTGCCCTTCCATCTGGTCCCCACACTGGGAGCTCTGATCCCCAAGTTCTACTCGCAGCTCTGCCTGACCAGCTGACCCTGGGAAGGCTCTTTCCCTCTCTGTGCCTCAGTTTCCTCATCTGTAAAACAGGGGAATGGGGCACGTGATCTGGTTGACATCTCTCCTGCTCTCCCCCTGCATGAGCCCTGAATGGGCCCACGGGATCCCTTCCACCCCCTAAACCTGACATCTCAGATGGAGAAGCCAGCGTGCCCCTAGCTCAGCCAGGCTCTGCAGGCCCTTCGAATCCCTCCGAAAGGGCCACTGCTTCTACCAGGCCTTCCTGCTCAGCACTCTTTCCACACCCCCCACCCCACCCCATACTCCGAGCCACAACTCCAGATGAAATTGCCCAAAGGGTCATTATTATTAGCTCTTGTATTTCCTCTGAGGACATCTGTCCTGTGGGCACTAACAGACCCTCTTAAGTGTCTGGACAAGACTCAACAGCCACGTATAGAGTCAAAGAAGAAATCTCGGGCACCCTCTGATCAGCCCTTTCCCCCTTGTAACCCAGCTTTCCTTGGGCTGGAAGTGCACCCAGCTGGCCCCTCCCCACCCCCAGTCCCCCGGCGAGTTATGTGATCTCCTAAATGCTCACAGGGGCTGCCCTGTGAGCAGCTCCCATTCCAAGAGCTCAGGGGCCCTGTACCCAGGAACGGAACTCTCCCTGGATCCACCCCGGGAGGAAAAGTCCGTGTTTCTGTGCAGACCCTGCCTCCTGCTCGCTGTGTGGCTTTGGATGCGTCTCACAACCAGTTTTCTCCCCTGCAATGCGAAGCAAACCTCCTCCCTGCCTTCTCGCAGGTGGCTGCAAACAGGAGCCCAAACCAAGCATAAGGCAGGTGCGACCTGACCAGGAGCGATCGTGTGGGGGAGTCTAGCGAGCACGGCATGGACCTCGCGTGCTCTTCGTAAACATGTGCGCAGCGGGACGCGTCCTCGAGTCAAGGAGATGCTGTTTATTTACAGAGGAGCCTGCGTGGGCTTCTCGGTGCCAGCGATGACGGTAATTAAGAGTTGACAATAGCTGTCTGGTCCTGGTTCCTGTGGTTTTAGCTTCCCGGCTCCAGTCTCTCTGGCGTGGCTGTGGGGCCCCAGGAGGAGGGCCCAGGGTCACCCCCAGCTCCCAGGGCCCTCGGGGCTCCCTCCTATCACCATGCCAGCGCCCCGGGCACCTAGTTCACTATGCACTCTCCCCCGAATCCTGCTTGGACACCCCCCTTTCCCAATTTCCTGAGCCTCCCAGCAGTGGGAAAAGGCCATCCTTACTTGTCCCCCATCTATCTACCTGTCAGGCCAACTGAATCTCTTCTTGTCCTGAGCCTATAGCCCCAGCCCCCAGGAAGCTCCTGCACCTGGGGGCTCCGACCCGGACAACCTGCAGACACCAAAGAACTGGTCTCGCCCTTCCCTTAGCCGAGCAGAGGAACAAATTTGTCGAAGTTCTCAGGCCAAAGGGGAGGCCTCCATCTTCAAACTCCAGGCTTGGGGCAGGGGGTGGGACGAGTGGGGAGACTGATGGCCAGAATTCCACAGGCCACGTCACCAGGGCCCCAAGGCTCAAGGCTGTGGTAGGAAGACGGGCAAGTGTGTCTTTTGGAAAGAGGCCAGCACTTCTTCCAGCTCTGTCCACAGGAACTGCCCTGCTCCTTGGAAGGGTCTGGGGGGCGGGGGTTTGGGGGGTGGGGGCAGCAGGTGACCCCACACCTCTCTTGATTGAACTCCCTTTGCAATAAAGTAAATTCCATTCTTGAGTCGAGCTTTCTGCAACCACTATCTATTGAGAATCTACCATGAAGCCCTGGAGACAGGCAAGAATCCAGCTAATGACTCCTCAGCGTGTCAGGCGCCCCAGAACCAGTGAGCAGCAGAACACCAGCCTGGGGCTCCAGACTCCAAGGACAGGGTCTGGCACAAATGATGCCCCCCTTTTTTCTTTTTTACAAAATCTGTTATTACAAAATCATAAGCACGTAATTCTGTGACCTAACAATATCACACTCAAGCAGACCATATGACATTTTAGGTGAAATGTTCAAATTAAAGATGTAGAGCATCACGCCCAATTATCACCCCACCAACCACACTGCCTCAGGCCTCACTCCGGCCGGGCCCTGTGCCGGAGAAAAGGCCCAAGTGGGAGGACAGCCTCTGCCTGTTTTTTAAAAATGACTTTTCAACATTTGCATTCTTTTAAATCTATTTTTCAGTCACAGTCGACAAGCCTCTGCCTCTCCACAGCTGTGTGGCCTTGAACCAGTGTCTTAACTGCCGCGTCTCCACGTTCTCCTCCCTGAAGTGAAGGTACGAACGGCGTCCGATCTGCAGGACTGTCGTCGGCACTCACTAGGCAGGGATGGTTGCTGTTGGTTTTGTCTCGGGTGCAAAGAGAGGGCTCTGGGAGCACAAATGAAGACGTGATTGCTGGGCTAGGGAGCTGTCTGGGAACGCTTCCCCGGGGAGGCGGTAATGGGTGTGGTCTGGGGGGGTGGGGGTGAGGTGAGGCAGGACGTTCTGGGCAGACGGAGCAGCGAGAGCAAAGGCAAGAAGGCGGTGAGGAGGGTCAGGCATGTTGTCTGAGGAGTTGGACCAGGTTATGGGGAAAGAGGTGTGGAGACCAGGCTGGTGATGAGAGCAGGGCCTGACAGGAAGGGCTTGCTGTGTTCGCCCGGCACGGGCGCCAGGGAATGTGTGTGAGCCGCGGAGGGACAGGCTCAGAGGGGGTGTTAGCGAGCTCATGGCCTGGTAGCCATGCTGGGGTGATAGGAGGCTGCACTCTGGGTGGGTTTCTACACACCCACACCCACACCCACACCCACACCCACACACACACACACACACACACACTTCTCTTAGTCACAGGGCAATTCTCTAAGGGGTCACCTCCCGGGAGTTCCCTACTCTCTTTGCCAAACAAGATCCTTTTCAAAAGCTGCACCTCGACCTCTGCTATAAGCTGGAGAGGCCCTGAGGACAGAGCCTGTCACTCCCGGAAGCTGAGGGCACCCTCTGACTGGTCCTCAGAGACCCAGGGGACTTCCATTTCAGCAATCAGCATTCCATGGTGTGCAGAACGGGCACCACACCTGATGCCTCGGAGAACTGGGCTGATGCCCCGTTCTGGCCTCTGCCAGCCATGTGGCCACGAACAAGGCCCTCATCTTCTCAGAGGCCAGTGCCTTCATCTGTGCCCGAGCTGACCCTTCCTCGTGCTGATGGCCGCCAAGCAGGTGTTCTAGGTGCTCCATGGGAGGGCACAGCTTAGTCCTCACAACAACTGGAGCAAGCACCACCATTATCCCCATTTTACAGATGGGGAAGCTGAGGCTCATAGGGGCCAAGTTACCCTGTCCAAGGTCATTCGGAGAGCAGGTGGCAGAGCCAGAGTTCCAACCCAGGCAGTCTGGCTCAGAGCTATGCGCTTTGCTTTGTGTGCTTTTGAGAACGCGTAGGGTTCCCAGCAATTTCTAAAGTGATATGGAGGTGGATGCTGAGCAGATGAGGCTGTGGTCCCACCAGTCCTCTTCAGCCAAAGCAGCATCATTTCCCTGTCTCACATCCAGGGCTTTTGCAGACAACTGGAAAAAGGGCTGTGTTGTTCGGAACACTGAGCAACACAGTGGCCCTGAGGTCCCCTGCAGCAGGGGTGGGTGCCGTCGTCTCCCAAGCAGCTGACCCCTCCCTCCTGTAGATGCCCTGGCATCCTGGGGACAGCGCACGAAGCTCGGGAGAAACACACGCTTGCCACTGCAGACTGCGCTGATGCTGTGAATACAAGTGACATGACGTGCTTGGCCGACACGAGATGTTGCCATCAAGGGGAACGAGCGTGATCTCACCTGCCAGCCAGGGGGAAACCGTTCCCAGAACACGGAGCCATTGTCTCGGGCTGGAAGGAACCTTGGAAGCCACTGGTCAGGCCCCATCAGTGCACGAACCCCCAGGTGGCCCTATGGGTGCCAGGGAGCTGCTTCTGCAGGAGTCAGGCCCTCCGAGGATAGGCACTGTTAGGGATGGGCTGCTCTGCCGTGCGCTGTGCTGAATCCGTCTCTCTAGAACTTTCCCTCACAGTCTTAACCTTGCCCTCCGGAGCTGCTGGGAACAAGCAGGCTTTCTCTGCCACTCGACAGGCCTCCAAATCCTTGCCGACAGCTCTCATGTCCCCTTCCAGTCTTCTCCAGGCAAAGCCGCCCCAGCCCTTCGAAACCCTTTCTCCAATGACATACATGGTTTCAAGTCCTCTTAGCGTCAGCATATTAACATTCAGGGAAAGAAAATATTGCAGCCCTCGTCAGCCTTTGGATGGAGCTGAGCTCCACGACCTACCCTTGGGCAGAGGAGACATCCTGGGTCCCAGGGGATGAGACGCAGACAAGGGCAGACAGATGACAGGGGGAGACCCAGGAGGCAAGGTGAGCCGGGAGCAAGGAGAACCAGGCCTCCTGAGTCCCAGCCCAGGGCTGTCCTGGGAGTGACATGTGAACTTGGGCACATGGCCGATCCTGTGGGGGACACGCCAGCTGATGAATGGTCATCTAACGGAGTCCCGTAGGCTTTGCCAGGCCCTGCGGGCAAAGCCTGACCATGCCACTCCCCAAGGGGCTCTCAGGGTAAAGCTTCAGGAGGTGGCCCACCTCTGAGGGTGGACAAGACGCTCACACACGGTCTCCCTCTAGTGCGCCGGCTCTCCGGGCCACCACTGTCTTCCCAGCACCCAGGACAGAGCCGAGCATGTAGAAGGTGCTCAAGAAATGCTTGTTGAAAGAATGAATGAGGAGGCCTCTAGGAATAATGCTAACAATAGAGGATACCATTTATTAAGCATCTACTGTGTACCAGACTACAAGGTCCAGGAAGGCAGCGGCCATATCTGCTTTGCTTATTCCAGGATCCTCTGTGACAGGCAGACATACAGGAGACACTCAGTAAATATTTGTTGAATGTTCAATGCTTGTATGTGTTATCTCACTTGTCACCCAAAGAAGATGGGAGAGAAGAGAAGGGAGAGGCTGCAGTGACAGAGTTTGAGAGCCTCTCTTTTACACACACACCAGGACTCCTTCCGTTTTCCCTCATGCCTATCTTTGCCTGACAATTCCTGATTTTTCTAGACCCAGGTGACAAGCACCTCCTCCAGGAAGTCTTCCATAAGCTCCCCAGGAGGAATTAACTTCTCTTGCCCCTGAGCTCCCCTCACACCGTGCCTGCCCTTCTTTGAGGGTACAGTGCCAGGGCTCTGGAGCCAGACTGTCTGGGCTCAAATTCTGGCTCTTCTTCTGTCAAGCCATGTGACCAAATCTCCATGTGCCTTGGTTTCCCCACCTGTAAACGGGGACTAATAATAGTACAGGTCTCAGAGAACTATGGCGAGGTTTAAAGGAATTAGCACGTACAATGTGCTCAGCACCGTGCCTGACACAGAGTAAGTAGGCATAGATGCCAGCTATTATCATAGCATCACCACATGGAGCTGTGTGTGAGACGCTGGGGACACAGAGCTGGCCATCAGTGACTGATGAAGGAAACACTGAACTGGATACATATCTGTTTCCTCTGCAGGACAGCAGAGGCCAGGGGTCACGGCTCCCTCAATTCCATGCCCCGCCCCAGCCCGGTCCCTGACTCAGGACCTGGGCCAGGGCTTGACCAAGGGCAGGAATCTGTGAATGGCTATGGCGAGGAGTGTGAAGGGCCGGGGCATGGGGGGTGGGGCGGGAGTGACGTCTGGGAGCCAGGCTGGGTTTCAGGTGTGAACTGAAGACCTGACCCTGTCCCTTGCCAGGGATCTGCCCCCACTCCCAATCTTCTCTCATCTCCTCAGCAAGCCATAATTTATGGATGAACAGAATCAAACAGGCCTGCTGGCTGCTGGGATGCCCCGGGGAGCTGCTGGAGGGGGGAAGGACTTCTGTGGGCAAGCTCAGCAGCCACCCGGGGTAATGTGAGGAGATCCAGAGGGGAGCAGTTGCACATGCACAGGCCACAGACACGGATACCCATGGCTCTCTCTCTTGCACACTCATACACGTGTGTACATGTCATGTAGACACCCTTGGTACAGACACCCATGCTCACACAAATACACATTCACAGACACCCATGCATACACACATACCCACCTGAGCCACGGAGACTCACTCCTTGCACAAACACTCATGCTCTCTCTCTCTCTCTCTCACACACACACACACACACACACATATGCATGGTCATGCATGGCCATGACCATGAGCAGATGCCCAGCCCACTCTGCCGTCCATGGGGGTCTGGGTACTCAAGCACTTCCTCTAACCTGAAATTTTCTCCCTAGGCCCATTATCGGTCTACTCAAATTCTGTCTGTCCTTCTGAGGCAGAGCAGTGGGACAAAAAGCAGACTCAGAGGCAGATGACCAGGGTTCCAGTCCCACCTCTGACCCTGGCCAGTGACCCTGGAATGGCCTGTTCTGAGTCCAAGTGCTTTACTTTTAAATGATGACAATAAGCGCTGACCTCCGCTGCTGGGGTCCTGTCAGGATCAAAGGGCAGGTCCCATTAACTGAGCACGTGCCTTTCGTGCCAGGGGTTTGTAGGCACCGTCTGGTGTCGTCTGACAGCCTTGGGCCGTTATTGCTCCTGTTTCGCAGAGGAAGAAACAGGCACGGAGAACTAAGGCCACTTGAGCCTGTCCTTCACCTCGGCTGTAGCGGCCTTCTCGGAGCTGAAGGATGTGACGACGTTCTGTGACATGCTACACCGCATCCCAGCACAGCCACACCCAGCTGTTCTCCTTCCCTCACACCTGACGCTTTGCATACGCTGCCCCCTCGGCCTGGAATGCCCTTCCTTCTATTCTCTACCCTCAAGGTCCCTAGACAGAGACGGCCTTCATGCCCTCCCATATTTTCTTATGCTTCCCCTGTCACTATGGCGATTCTTCCTTGGGTTAATAATTAGTTCCCCTACTGGGAGCACCTGGAGGGGTGACCTCAGATCACTCATCTCTGTTGCCCAAGTTCTGGGACACAGGAGAGACTGGATAAATAAGTGCTGAACAAATGCATGAAGTTATTCAAGGCCCCAAGTAAGCCCACCTCTTCCAGGAAGCTCTCCCGGATGGCATGCACTCACAGCAGTGTCTGCCCACAGCCCCCCTTTTTCTTGGGGGTAGTCCTGTTCCTGAAGCAGGGCCGATGGGATGAGATCCTGTCTCCCCGTTGCTTGGGGTCTGTCCTCGTCCACAGCCCAGGACACAACACAGGGAAGCTGCAGGACGTGCCGTAAGTCTGTGCCCACAGGCGCTTTCCCCCAGAACCAGTTTGCTCTTCTACTCTCAGACCGTGACACGCACACTCCCCTCACACAGCCCTTCCAAAGCTGTCCCCTCAGCCCACACGTCCTCCCGGCCTAGACTGCTCCCCTCTATCCGGCGTCCCCAGATCCCAGGCCTTAGTCTCCTTCCCAAGTGCCTTGAATCATAGTAACCAATGTACCCTCAACACTGAATCGTGTTCACAGTCCTTAGCACCCCTCTGAAAGTAAACACTTCTATGCTCACTTTACGAAGATGCAGACTGAGGCTCAGAAGGGTCAACTGTCTGCCCGAGAGCACTCAGCGGAAGAGAGATCAGTCTATCAGACGCCAAGCCCTGCAGCTCTCACTCTGGTCCACCCCCTGGAGCTGTGCCTTGAAACACGTGGCTCCAAGGAGAGCAGAAAGAGAAGACACAGAGTGAACACAAAATAAAGAGCGGTGGGGGACGGGGCTTCCGCTTCCCTGAGGATTTCACCAGAGAGCCATGCCCAAGTTCCCCCAAGCATTTCAGAGGTCCCTCTCCCCACTGCACAGCCCTCCCGAGGCTCCTTCCTCCCACACCAGCCCAGGAACAGGTTGGAGGTGGAGTGCCTGAGGCTGGACAGAGAGCAGAAGAGGAGGGTGGGTGCCCGAGGGCTTGCCCAGGGCCCTGTCTCTGCTGTGTTGACGGGTGCAAGTACTATTTCGGAGGTAATGCAGAGTGATGTTGGAGGTGGTAGGGACCACATCTGCCAGCACAGTCCCATCCTGATGCCAGCTCCTCCCACCTGATTCTGTACCAGGACAGACCCATCCCTTGGTGGCTGCAGGATGATGTTCCACCAGGAATGTTTCCTGCACCAGGTGGAAAGCAGTGAAAGCTGGAGTCACAGGTTTCTCTGGGAAGTGGAAGCCCTTTCCCCTGCCACTCTATTTTGTGTTCCCTCGGAGTCCTTCTTCTCTCCCTGCTCTCCTCGGAGCGACTTGTTTCAAAAGGGCTCAGCCCCAGGGGCGTGGAATGGAGTGAGGGCTGCAGGGTTTGAGGTCCAGCCCTGGCCGTACTTCCTTCCTGCTGAGCAGTTGGACATGGACAGAGGCGGGAGGGCATTTGCAGGTGCAGAGCCTACCAGCCCCAGGGCTATTTGGGCATGGGAAGTGGGGTACAGATGTGGTGCCTGTCCCACCTCCCTTCCTCCCACCGACCCAGCGCACACGCGCGCGTGCGCACACACACACACACACACACACACACACAGCTAGAAAAAGGCACAGTCGGGAGAGAGCAACAGAAAACCAATGAGCTAAACTCCGAACCCCAGACAGCCAGGCACAATGCCAGGCCTCCTGTCACGATGAATTCTCTGCCCTCTCTCCACACCAAAACTCCCTGCTCCCGGCCACCCACCTTGGGAATGGGGGCAGCTCATTTCTTGCTACGGGAGAAAAGAAAATGAGATGGGCAGGTAGAAGAAAAAAATAAAAAGAAGGGAAAGAGAGCCAGATACTCATTTCCCAGGAAAGCTGGGCCCCGGCCCTACCCCCATGCGCTCCCGTCTCTCTGAGTGTCCTTCAGAAAGCAGCGGAGGCGTCCACAACCCCTCCGGCCTCACCGGGGTGGGAACAAGGCTGGGGAAAGAGGGAGGCTTGAGGGCGATTGTTTCGGAAAGTTACAAGTAGCTGAAAATAGGGGCTTAGCACGAGCAAGCCTCCTCAACCTTGACTGTAATAAAAACAGATAATGCGTGAGTGAGCTAGGGAGAGCGTGCTGGCAGGGGCCGCAGAGGCCGGCTGGATGCAGACAGTTTAGGATTCAGAGGAGATGCCAAGTGAGTAAACAGCGAATGAAGGATTATCTGGATGGGCCAGGAGCTGTTCCAGCAAGAAATTGGATGGGGACATGTCAGGATCCACAAGCACTCCGACTCCTCATCAGGGAGCGAGGCCTGGCGAGCTACAAGGGCCCCATCCACCCCTTCTCTACCTCTGCTCTCTCTCCCAGCAGGGAGCCTGGCCTTGGTAATGACGGTTCACATTTGCTCAGTGCGGCACAGTTTACAAAGTGCTCCAGAGTTTACTGAGGGTTTCACATCCATTGTCATGGTTAATGGAGGTGATGGATGGATCTTGTCCCTGGAGACCCCTTTCCCTCATCGCAGCCACCCCCACCTCCCACAATCCCTGGCTTAGGAAAAGCCTGTGCATCTGGCTTCAGGCTTTAACCTCAAAAGAGGGGGAGAGGGAGACAGACCCTCTGCAGACTCTGGAAACCTACTGAGTCCAGAAGACATCGGGGTCAAGGCCATTCAGGATGAACAGGGCCAGGTGCCAGCTCTGAGCAGGGAGCCCAGGCTGAAGAGTGTCCAGCCAGAAGTTAGCCCGGAACCTGCCATCCTCCCACCTACCCCATCCCAAGGCTGATGAGCTGCCTGGGCAGTCATGAAAATAATCATATCCATCAGAGGAGCAGGAATGCAGGGAAGGAGGAGCTCGGGTGGAGGGCCTCTCCACCGGGAGCGCGGAGTGGGGGCAGGACCAGGGACGTGTGATGATTAAGTGCAGGCCTTGACCACTAGTTACTCCTATGAATAATACATCGTTGTGCCTTAGCCTAAATCAGCATCTTATTGGTATTAATAATACATGGCTGCATAGAAGCTGGGGTGGGAATAGTGAGCAATATTTTATTTGAGGGTCTTAGAGCACTTCAGGGTTCCTCATGCTGTTGACTCGACTTCACCTCCCCAAGTCACAGGCTTCTTTCTCTCCAGGCCTGGCCACCTGTCCCGCTCTGACACCCTCCCACCCGAGGAAAGCCACAGGGCTAGGCATCTTGCCTCCTAATATTCAGATTATTGCCCTGGGGTTTTGGTGGCGCAGAGATACACTTAATCTTTGCCCGCTCGAGAAGTCTTAGGGATGCAACATTATGGGAAGCTGCTCCCAGGGGTGTTTAGAAAGGAGGGGGCTAATGAGTGGGAATTTGGTCTGTGGGAGTCATGGGAGGAAGGAGACCACTGGGGATCTGAGTCCAGTTCTGCCACCCACTGTGTCACTAGGACTGTGTGACCTTAGGCAACGAACGCAATTCTGTGGCCCTAAGTCGCCTTGTTGGAAAATGGGCTGGCTGAGACTCCCTATCAGAGGTGCCATTCTACCGGATGCAGATTTCATTTGCATCACAAGTAGGACAGCGCGCACCCTGAGCTCTGTCCGTGGTGCTGAACCATCCGCCTGCCCCTGTCCGCGGTGCTGAAACAAGACAGTTCTGGGACAGGCCCTCAACCAGGCTACCCTTTGCGTGGCCGCTAGCGAGCGGGATCCGACCAACTGGAACCCTTTCCGGGACTGCAACATAGTGGCCCCACTTTCCGCTGCCAATTCCTCCCCGATCAGCCTTAGGCCGAAACCCGCTGGCGGCATTTCAGCGACCAACCGACCTTAAGAACTCCCTTCCCCCACACCCGCTCTGGGGTGAGGCCCCCAGTCAGCAGTACAACTTGAGATAAGAAGAGCCTCCCCGCCATCGTCAATGCCACATCCCATTCCCTCAAGGGGACCTTGCCATACCGCCTCCTGGAGGTTGGCCTGGGCATTGCACTCAGAGCAGAAGCACGGAAGGTCCCCAGTGGTGGCACTGGGTGAATGAGGAAGAAGTGGCAGACTGTCCCGGCCCCCACCACCCCTCACCCTTCCCTGGGCAATCTGGAGCTTTGAGCTTGCAGTGCTGCCCAACACCCATGCTCCACACTGTCCAGCTGTGTTTGGCGGCCTTGGGGCACCATGCTGCCCAGTTCACATCGCAGACTCAACCCAGGTGGCCAGGTGAAACTCCTCGCTCCCTCCTCCCTTCTTGCAGTCTCCTCCCACTGCAGGGTCAGTCCTACCAAGATGAACACAAAGGCCTGGAATGTCCCTTCCCCAGGGCGGAGACTCCCTACCTCACACCCACCCAAATAAGAAACTTGCCCACGGCCCCTCCCTAGAGAAAAGTGGGACTCAGCGGGGAAGGCGACATCTGCAACCCACTCCTGTCCCCCAGCCCCACAGGTGGGTGCTCCTCGAGAAGCAGACCTGCTGGTGTGTCTAGGGGCTGCTTGATATTAGCCTCACTGATTGTAAAAATTCCCCTCTAAAAAGAAAAGCAAAACAAAGAAAACCACCTGAAGACAACGCTCAAAATCACAGCTTCTCTGGATCCAGGCAGCGAGCGAAGATAATAGCCTTTAATTACAGTAGACACCATAGCCAGTGTCATTTATTGAGCACTTACTACAGGCAAGGCTATGGTAAGAGCTCTGCCAACATTATCTCATTGAGCCTTACAACGCCCTTGGGGAAACATCATGACCAGCATCCTGCAGACGGCAAAAGCAGGGCTCAGAGAGGTGAGGTGACCACTCGGGGCGGTGCCGCTGGTGACTGCTGAGGCTGGCGTGGGAAACCACATCTGTCTGCCTTTAATGCCTCAGCTCAGCTGGATCCACCTGTGCCGGAAGCCTCGCTGCCCCTTAGTTGGTTCCAGGACCACCTCCCCACCGCCCTCACGTCTCAGCGGAGAGCCGCATGGAGGAAGACGGTAATGCGTGCACTCCTGCAGCACTTGACCGTCTGCAGAGAGCTTGTACAGCCACTGTCCAAATCGCCCCTCGTGATACTGAGGATCTCGTTTGATTGTACAGGAGGGAAAACTGAGGCTCGAAGGAGTAAGTGGCTCGCCCCGTCACACAGGAGGGAAGCCAGAGCTTGGATGAAGACGGATGTGGGACTCCAGGTCCAGTGCTACCTGCCCTCCTCGCCAAAGCTGGGGTCCTGGGATCAAGCCAGGGAGGGGGTTCTATGGGCCTTCATCTCCTGAGGGGTTTGCTGAGGCCCTGACCTGTGCCACGTCCCTCCTCCTGCTCCCTAGGGGCCATCAGTGGGTTCAGCTCTCACTTGGAGTCTCGATTTCTCATTCTAAATGAAATTTTTTTCCAGGCAATTACTTCCTGCTAATTAGGAGGCAAGACTGCCAGTCCCTGGGCCCTGGGCTGACCCCTTTTCTCAACTCACAGGGGTGGTGCGTTGTTGAGGTACAAGGTGGCAGCACCAGCCACAGAAACTGCCTGGATTGTCCCCATCGGCTGAAGGAGGCCAGGAAACTTTTGAGGGCAGCAGGGGTGGGGGCTGGTGGAGGAGTAAGAAGCACCAAAGAGCTGGGAGAAGGGAGGCAGGATGCTGCGGAGGGAGGCACTGGAAGTGGGAGAGCCAGGGCACGAGAGGCTGGAAGGAGACTAGGCATGCCGTGTGGAGTAAGTGGGAGACCTGGGCTCGGGAGCAGCAGGGGAAGCCAGGAAGAGCCAGGGAAATGGGGACACGTGTAGCGTCACAGGAAGGGAAAAGGAGGAACCTCAGGAAGCAGAGAGACAGATGAAGGGGGGAAATCTCCCCTCTGCAGAGGGAGGGGAAGGAAGAAAGCACCCTGGAAAATGGTCAAGATGACAGAAGTGGAAGAGGCAGCGGGGGTGGGGGGGATGCTGGGAGACTCCACGGAGGGGAAGGAGAGAGGAAGGACGAGGGGAAGGAGGAGCTGCTGGAGGAAAGCCCCGGGGAGAAGGGGAGGAGAGCAGGGGAGGATGGCTGGAGTGGTAGCTCCCAGGGCCCCAAGAAGGGCTCTCTCTACGTCATTGTCCTTGAGCCTCCCCAATGTCAGTGCCCAGCCAGTCGGGCCTGCATGCCCTCCTACGCACCCACAGGTACGGCAGGCATAATGGCAGGCCACCAGCCAGCTCAGGCCCCAGATGCTCCACCTACCCAGGGCAGCCGGCCCACCTCTCTTCCTGCCAGCTGGCCACCCCCTCCAGTGGGTTGAGCCAGGGACCCTCCTGGGCCACAGAGCAGCATGGGCAGGATGCTCTGGGACTGTGTGGTCCCGCCTCCCCAATTTATAAAGGAAGGATCAAGGCCCAGAGAGTTAATGGTGCTTGTCCAAGGTCATGCAGCAAGTGGGTGATGAGGCCAGGTCCAGAGGGCTCAGGGATGAAGTCCCAGTGCTGGGTCCCATTCCCGCCTGGGCAAAGCTAATAACAGAGGGCAAAGCCAATAACAGAAGGCAAAGACAGGCTTCAGTTGCAGGCAAGTTCCGTCCCTGATCAGCGTAGGCCTCATGGAGTACAGGGTGGCAAGTGGAAGGGAACCAGGGTATCCAGGGGCTGGAAGGGAAGCACAGAAAGTCACCATTTATGGAGCACTGGGTGGGAGGGTTCCTCATGGGTTATAATTGCAGCTGACATTACTGAGCACTTACTAGGTGCCGTGTTCCAGCCATTTACAATGTTACCTGCAGGATCTCATGTGATTCCCACAATAACCCTGCAAAGTATGTGTTACTATTATTCTATCAGAGGGAAGAAACTGAGACTCAAGGGTGATTGACCAAGTCCACAGGCTAGCCAGGGCCCCAGTTCTAACTCAGGTGGCTGGCCACAGCCCTGAGGACACCTCTATCCTGGCTTCGTCAAATGACGCTCAGATCCCGGAGTTCCCGAGATCCCAGCCCAGCCTTGGTGGAATCAAGGCCCCAGATGCCAATGCGGTTACAGTCCTGTGTTGCAGGGGCTTCTTGTGGCTTAAAAGGGGCGGCACTCTGAGGTCCTAGACTTGACCAAGCCCTGTCTTAAGGTGCAGGGGTCTGGGTTCTACTCTTGGCTCTGCCACTAACTTACTTCGAGACTTTGGGCAGCTCATTCACCCTCTTTGAACTTGGTGCTTCCGCCTGCATCATCGAAGGGGAGGGCCAGCCGGTAAGCACCAGTACGCGTGTGGCACTAACTCTGTGACAGGCTCAGTTCTAGGCGGTTTACATACACCAACTCATGGAGCCCTCCCAGCCACCCTCTGCAGGGGGCGCTATTATTGTCTCCGTTTTACAGTGGGGAAACGTGTCAGGGAAAGGTGGATTCACTTGACCAGCATCACAAAGCCATACATGGCAGATCTGGGGTTTGAACCCGATTATTTTCAACCCAGAGCTCCTGCCCTGGCTGTCACTCACATTATTTCCCTAGTGACTCTCTTAGCTCCTACTTGGTGCCCTAGAGAGGTCTGTCTATGTCCTCCTGCACAGGCACACATGCCACCATGTTTCCACATGGGAAGCACGCGCACCATCATGTGTGTGCATGGCATAGCATATGTTTGCTTCCACACCTGCTCCCGTGCTTTCACGCAATTGCTGTCTGGAACAGCCATGCTCGGTCATACATTCGCATGAGCATCGGGCACCAAGAATAGGTCAAGTCCAGCCAGTCCGCACGCACACACGCATGCACGCACGCACGCACATCCCCCTTTCTGGGCGCTGGCTGATGCACGGGGGCCGTGCCACGCCTCAGCACATAGCCACGTGGCAGTGACGTGGGTCACCACACCCCTTCTCGTCTGCCCCCCACTAGTGCCTGGGTGACTCACACGCCACATCTCGCACCTGCTGGCACCGCACCCCCCCCCCCACCGCGCTGCCTTCCTCACACCTCTCCCCTAACAGAAGGGGGCACCTTCTCCAGGAAGGAAGCAGGCACACGCCCAGCGCCCACGGCCTGAAGATGCCAGCCAACTGGGTGGTGTAGAGGGAGACAGAGGCGTTGGCCAGAGGCTCTGGGGGCCCTGGGTCTCCCGTACCTGTCAGAGACTGAGCCCTCCCTTAGGTCTGAGTGCCGGAGTTGAGTTCTCAGCAGAGAAAACCCCCCTTTATCATTGCCACATATGGGGCCAGATGGGGAACTGGGGACCTCTGTCCATCCTTCTCAAGCAGGACTGGGGGGGGCTGAGAGGGTTTCTCTGGCCAAGTTATCACTGCACCCCCACCACCCCATCCCTGGTCCCTGCTCTCTCCTCCCCCTGCCCAAGCATCTCGGAGTTCTGGGTATTTTTAGGCCTCAGCTGACAGGCTGTGAAATCGCTCCCTCGCACCTCCCCAACCAGGCGGGGGCTGGAGAGGGAGGGGTGGGGCTGGGGGGGCACACAGCCAATTCATCAGGCTCCTCCAGGGCTGGCAGGTGCCAAGCAGGGGGTGGGGGATGCTTCCCCTGAGTGAGAGGGTCCTGCCACGGTGCCTGCAGAGGGCAGACAGGGTGGGAAGGAGGCTGCACCCCACTGCAGGGACCCGAGAACGAAGGGTGCAGGGGACATCTTGAGCACAGAGGGAGGCGCTGGGGACACCCTCCGAGTCCAGCTCTTCCGCCAGTACCAATTTCCGGCGCTCTCTTCCAAGTGACGGGCTGAGAGACAGGCTGGCCTGGATCCTAGTGGGAGGAGAGGGGCACCAGGCAGTGTGGGCCAGTGGTGAACACCTAGGCTTTTGAGTGAGGCAGACCTGAATTCATCCCTGCTGTACTGAGTGACACGGTGAGACACTCCACTGCTCTGGGCCTCAGTTTCCTCACCTGTGCCACAGTGATCATGATATCTCCCCGGCAGGACGGCTGTGAAGATCCAATGGAGTGATGCATGCAAGGCACACTGCGGCCCAAGGACCTACCAGGCACCGCCAGGAGATTCTTCTTGGCCACTTCCCACGACCTGCATGTCCTCTGTACCTCCCCTGCGCTGAGCTGCTTCCTTTGCTGTGAAGCGGCCTGTAGTTCCTCCTGGCATCAGGCTCTCTGGTGCTCCCCTAACCCTCCCCGAGGGGAACAAATCCCTAGCTAAAGTGGGTAGGCAATGTCGGCACCCCCCACCCCGCTTCCTGCTGCAGGGGACACGTGAGCATCATTTGTGCACACTGACCCAAACGCCAACACGTGAGGTGCCATCAGCGCCGAGGTGTGAGGTGTTTACCCAGGGCAACCCCGTGGGGAAGTGAGAAGACACACCCACACCCTGATGTGAACGGGCCACTGTGGCAGGGGCCACGGGCACAGAGGGGTGGGGGGCCCACCTAGTTGCCCTGGAAACAGGTTGGCTCTGGAGCTCAGGTCTGGCAGCTGGAGTGAGCCGTGTGGCTCTTCCAGGGCCTGGCCCTGACGCCCATGGCGAGGGCTGGGGTAACAGATGCCAACCTCAGGAGCAGTAACTGTGTCCACTGGACCCTGGGCCTGCCTTCCTTAGCTCTGTATCCCTCACTAGAAGGCTTTCTCTGATACCCCAGCTCTCCAGGGGAGCCCCCTGGGGTGTCCATCCACACCCATCTGTACCAGGCTACCCCCGACTGCCCATCACCTGCCACAAACTTTTGATGGGCAGGGCCCCCGTCCGGCAGGACGCTGCAGACCTGGTGTGGGAGCTGTGGGCTTGGCCCTATGCAGGTGAGAGGCCCTCCACCCTGCGACAGCACTCACGGTCTCCTGAGGGAGCAGCTGGAAAACTGTCCATGGCTGTCTGTTGCTCCGTTTTTGAAATCCAGCTTTTCTATTTCAGAATGCCGGGGCCTTCATCATGGGGCCTGTCCTCCCTCTCCCAAGCCCTCACCCCCACAGCCACCCCAAAGGCCTCCCTTGCAGCCACGCTCAGACACTCACTGCTGCCGCCTAGCCAACACCTGTCACACCTGCAGGCCATTGCCGGTGCTGTCCCCACCGCACCGGACGCCTCGCCCCTGCTTGCTCACGGGGCAAGCTCGTATTCTTCCTTCGAGACCCAAGGCCCTGGACCCGATGCTCACTCTCGGGTCTGGCGGTGTGGGTGGAATCTCAAGCTGCTTCTAACTGCAAGCCCCCTCCAGCTGTTCTGACGGTGATGGACGGACCCTGCCTGGGTGCAGCCCTCCCCGCTCCTCCTCCGCTGGGGTCGGAGCCAGGCTCGTCCTCCTCGGAGCTTCCGGAACCCACAACCTACACATCAATCACTCGGTTCAGGATAATGCCGATAACAGCTGCTGTTGGCTGAGTGTTTACTATGTGCTGGGCCCTCTGCTAACGATGTTTCCTGCCTTACCTTGCCTCATCCTCCAGCCCCATGGGAGGTAACAGCCATGATGATACCCACTTCACAGAGGAGGAAACTGAGGCAAGAGTGGTAGTCACTTGCTTCAAAGACACAGCAGCAAAAGCCCTGCCAGGGTTCGAGCGGGGTCGAGCAGACTGCCATTTGACCCCAGAGACCTGCCTGAAGCGAGCCGCCTTCTGCTCTGCAGGTGCACATGCTTAGCACATACTGAGCGCTCCACAAGGAAGAACCCCCTATGACTGCACTCTGTGATTATTGGCGGGGGTGGAACGGGCATGCGGAGCGGGCTTCCTCAGGGCCGGAAAGGGCTTCCTTGCATGGCACCCCTTACAAAGCATGAAACCCCCACTCCTGGAGAAAGGAAGTGAGGGCCCAGAGGAGCCCTGAGCGGCCATGGGGGTCAGGATGGCAAACAGGTATGCAGGGAGCCCCAATATCCAGACCCAGTGGACCTGGGGGGCCAGGGGGTGCTGGTGGGGGCAAATGCTCGGAAGGGCCACAGGGGCCCAGTTGGGCAGAGTGGGAGCAGGCCCTCTGTGATGACCGAGCTGGCCACCACTCTCCAGCCCCGCTGACACCACCCTGTGGTAATGAGACGGATCCAATTTGTACCCACAGCCCCACCGGGAGCAGCTGCCGCGGCAGGGTTTGAAGTAATTTAATTGGACATATTAGCCACACAGCTCTCTCCTCCGCTCCCCGCGTGCAGGGCCTCATGCAAACACTCTCGTGGCCTCCCACGCCAGCCTCCCCTGTCTGGAGGCAGGGTGCAGGCTGCTCCAGCCAGCACCGTGAGACCCTCCCCTGCTAGGACCGACCCCTTGGCACCCCTCCTGTTTCACTCCCGGGGCTTCTGGGAATCCAGAACCAGAGGGCGGGCTGGGCTCCGTAGGCCCCAAGTTCCTCCCTTTCTCTGATGCAAGTGGCCACCATGGGAGCCCCTGGGGCTGCAGCCCCGACCCGTCCCTCCGGTCTCCTCTGACGGGCTGAACTGAATGGGACACTCCCTCTTCTCCCCCAACCAGGCTAAGAGCCCCCAGCTTCCTACACTCCACGAAAGGCACAGAAGGAGCAGGGCCACCAAGATTGGGGGGGGGCGGGACGGGAGAGGCAGTCCTCCTCTCGGAGCTCTGATGGAGGGGCGAGTACACACTCGCACAGGAGCAGACCCAGGACACAGCACACACCTGCATGCCATTGTGGAAACGCCCGCATCTGTGCACACCCAAAGCGCCAACACCGCATCCGTGCTCCTGCACGCAGCACAGTCGGGGAGGCCGTGCTCCCCCGCAGATGGAGGCCTCTGAGGCAGCCACGCTGGCAGGTGGGAGGGTGGGGCAGCGGGCAGGCCCCGCCCAGCTGGGGACAGGGGCCCAAGGCTGGGGAAGTGCCCCCTCACCAGTGCTTCCCATTGGGGCTCCCTGTGCACCTCCACACACCTTGCCGAGAGCACACTCATCAGCTGCTGTTTACAGCGGGCACAGCACTCAGGTGTGCACGGCTGTTAAGGTGGCTTGTCCAGCTGCCACCTGCACCTCGCCACACACAGGTACACACCAGCACAGTGCTTCTCCCCACCGGCCCCGCCGCACAAGTGGGCTCCCAGTCCAGCTCCGCAGGTGGTGCACTTTCCCAAGTGGCCCCACCAGGTGGAGGCTGCCGAGCCCCCCGGAAAAGGCCTGACAGGCCAGCCTGTGTTCCAGCCCACTGGGTCCAGAATGCCAGGCGCCAGCTCTGGGTGCCATCCAGCCCCTTCCACAGGTCCCATGCTGTCTGCCAACGCCATTGCAAGCCTGGGGGAATTCTGCTGGGCGAGACCAACGTCCTGCCCTCCAGACACACGTTGGACAGGGCCCAGCAAGACTGCTGCCCCTGGGGCCTGGAAGGTCAGCGACTCCCATGTCCACAGAACTGGCACAGTCCGCCTGGCACCCTTGGCTGGGGTTCCCTGGCAAGGAAGGCAGGTACTGGGCTGGGCCTGGCACAGGCTGGCCCTGGCACCTGGCCAGACCAGTGACCGTCCCAACAGAGAGTGCTGACCTTACTAGCTGCATGTGCCACCTGTGGGGCCCTGCCCGAAGGTCAGGGGGCTCATCCATGCCGGGCTGCCTGTGCCCACGTGGGAGGCCCCGGTGCCCCTGAGGAGTCTGTGCCGTTGACTCCCCTTCCAGCCAAGAACCCCGCTCAGGGCTCTTGGGGACCTCCCACCCTCCACGAGGCCCCTCACCACTCCTCTCCCTGCTGTTCCGGCCTCACTCCCCTGGGGGAAGCAGTTATTGAAAATGGTCCATCAGACTCAATAAGGATTCAAAGTCCCTGAGAGAATAGGGGTGGGCAGGGAGTGGGAGCGGGGGAAAGGGAGGGGGAGCCACCCACTCCTCTCTGCCTTTCCCTAAAGACCTCTTGCAACAGCAGGGCTAGAGGCAGGGGTGGGGGGCAGCCCGCCACGGACACTCCATATTCCATGCCCCTTGGGCCTGAGCTTGGGGTCAGCAAGGGGCAGATCCTGGCTGCCCAGGGCCTGTCTTTGCTCACCTGACACCCACATGTTCCTGTGCCTTCCAGCTGTCCCTCGCCTGTCACCTGCTGGCCTGTGTGCTCCCATCCCAATCCAGCCTAGTCTAGCCCCTCTTCCCCAACTAGGATGGGCTTTGAGGCTACTTTCCCCCTGCCACCATCCCACAGTCCTTGAGCACCAGGCCCATGGGTCAAGCTGTCCCCACAAGGCCATGGAACAGCATGAACCGAGGCCAAGGGGGTCCTGTCTCCATGGGAAACATGATAGCTTGGGAGCGCTGGCCACCCCCGACCCGAGTCCCACAGAAGCCATCCCTGCTGCCCTGAGTTTCAAACCTGCTCTGCCTCAGGTGCCCCTCTAGGCCATGGCCTGTTGGGAGGTCATGTGATCTTCAGTCCTGGACTCTGACGTGAGCCCAGAGGGAGGCCGGGGAGGCCTGGGCCGGGGCAGAGTAGGGGAGAGTCTGTCAGTGAAACGGTCCAACAGAGGCAGGCGGGCCTGCTTGGACCACCCCAGCCCGGGCCCCAACCCTGATGGCCCTCCGAGCACACCCTGATCGGCTCTGTCCGTCGCACCCCTAGTTCCTGCCCCACACATCACCCAACAGCCAGTGCCCCTAACTTGTGCCCAGAGGGTGCCCAGTGGCCTGGGGAATCTCGTGGATCCTTCTGCCTCGAGAGAGGGGACCTACCGTGTCCAGGCCCCCGGCCCAGGCGGCATGCCCCCACACTCCCCAGGAATGACCTGCCTGGCAGAGCTGCCCTAGGGAGCAGAGCCCGCTAACAGGTGGAACAGATGAGACCTCAGGCACTGCTGCCCCAGGGACAGGCTCGCAGAGGGCTGGGGCCGGGCAGACCCCCCTCGGGACCTGACCTCTCTCCCCACCCTGCCCTGCAGGCTCAGACTTCCCCTCCCTGGCCCCAATCTCGCGCTCCATGCAAGGTCACCTCTCCCTCCCTCCCTCCCTGCTGCCATCCTGCCTGCCCACTGCAACGCTGACCCCTGCAGGCCTGCTGAGGTCCTGCCTGGCCTGGGGACAGGAGTCTGAGGGACACAGGGAGGCCTGGCTGGGCCAGCCTGTGCACGAAGGGAAGAAAGCTGAGCACAGGGAGAAGGCCACACGCCCAGGGAAGGCGGCAGAGGTGAGTTTGCAGGCGCAGCTGGGGAAGGCCGGGCAGAGTATGGAGCAGAAGCCGGTGGGAGTCTTTGTTCTTCACTGGGCTCTGGCTTTTTCCCACAGTCCCTTGCTTCAGCCTTGATAGATCTGGGAGAGAGCTGCCTGGGCGCCAGGGCCCCAGGTGGGAAGGGAACTGAGCCTCTCCTGTTGAGGAAGGGTCTTTGCAGTAGGCTAAGCCCTACGGAGACATGCTGAGTGAGTGAGCTGTGAAGGTGCAGGGTGGGAGCGCTACAGGGATCCTCTGGAACCAGCTTGGGACATGGGGGGACAGGAGAGGACAGGAGATTAATAAAAAATGTTATAGGCTTGGGCCGCAGGTGTTCCCGGGAGTGGGATGGAGGGATGAGGATGTAAAAGGTATTGGCCCCTGGGGGACCAGAGAGACTGAATCACACAGGAATTAATCTGCGTATCTCACTCCCACCTGGTGCCAGCCAAAGGAAAGATGGGGGAATAGAAGTGGGGGACACATAGCCCTGGCTGGGGGAGCAAAGTCTGGGGGGCCTGGCGTGAGCTGGGGGGTGAGGGGAAATCTAGTCTGGAACTGTAGGGGTTATAGGAGGTAGGCAGGAATGCTAGGGTCACAGAGGCCAGAGTGAGGTCTCCGGTCTCACAGAGATTCCCGGGGCTAAAAGAAGAAGCAGACTCTGCCACCTGCAGGCTGTGACTGACCCCATCTAGCCCAGCGCCCACACCAGAGAGAAGGAGGCCTCCGGCCGGCCTGTTTTCCAGAGCTGCCTCTGCCACGGTACTGGTGGGTCCAGCAGCTGCAGTGGGAGTGGGCAAGGCAGGTGTCCTCCCCAGACACAGAGGCCTTTTTGTAGAGGGGGGAGAGGGTAAGGTCCAGGCCCTTTACCTAGCAGATGCCAAAAAGGTAAAGTTGGCCTCTGTGCAGAGGGCAGAGGTGCTGGAAGGAGGGCTGATGTCATGGTGCCCAGGGCTGGGATGGAGGAGGAGGGCTGGAGAGGGGATGAGGGCACAGCCCCAGGCCACTGACCTGACAGGAGAGGGGAGGCCGCCAGACTGGCCCGGCAAGGGGAGGGGAATGTCCTTCCCGCATCTCCCCTTCCTTCCTCATACCCCAGAGCTGGTCTCTGAACTAAGCTATTGGCCTCTGAGAGGGTGACCCAGGCAGGAGAGTGCCTTGCCCTTGGTCCAAGTGCTGGCAGCTGGCAGCTGTTTGGGGGAAGATACCAGGGCAGGCGACCTGGGACCAGACAGGTGAGGGGAGGAATCTCCAAAGGCAGTGGCCCTTCAGCCGTTGCCTGCAGGATGTGCCTAGATGGGAAGGAGGTTCCAGAGAGGGAGACCGAGTCTCTTTCACTGTCAGGCCGGCGTACTGAGTGAGTGCAATGCCTGGCACCAGTAGGTGTCCCTCACTGGATTCAGCTGCAATGACTTGACAGGGGTGAGAGCTGACTCTTCAGGAGGCAAAGACAGGCTGAGACTGCCCCCCAGGGAAAGAGCAAAGCAAGGCTGGAGCCAGAGCAGGCAAAACAGGCGCTCACTGAGCTGCCCTCAAAAGCTCTGGGGCTCCAGGTCCCTTCTGTTGAGGGTCTTAGAGCTGTTCCCTCCTCATCCCCCAAAGACCTCCACCCCCAGGACATTGGCATCAGTAACCCCAGAGACTCATCTGAGAGCAAGTCTTCAGGCTGGGTGTTGTGCTTTCAGCATCAGAGAGAAACCCAGAGACTGAGACCCTGCTGCTGCTGGAACTGGCAGACCGGGAGTGCTGGGCCTGGGGTGGGGCACCCCCGGAGGGACCTGACACTAGCCTGGGCAGGAGCTGCAGGGGACCTCCTACAGGTGGGCACTGCGTGAGGAGGCGTCGGGAGCCGAAGAGGAGATGGCAGAGCAATTGCCCAAGGCAGGAAGAAAGGTTCCTGGCTTGGCTTCCAAGATGCCAGGATGCCTAGCAGACGTGGGCTCCAGGCCACTCCCCGGGCTCCAGCTCGGGAGAAATGCAAAGGAGCGCGGCCCCTCCCCCTCCCTCCCCCGGCAGGACTCGAGTGAGTTTGGGGTTCTTGGCTTCCCCCCTCCCCAAGCCAAGGAGATCATTCCCCTGGCACCCCCATCCTCAACAATCTCATCAATCTCATCGATCCCTTCCCCTTCAGGTACTCCTGCCTCCCTCCTCAACGCTCCAGCGGTCCCTCCCCCCAGCCCCCTCCCCTGCTGCTGCACCAGATTCCCGCTTGCCCCCTGGCACCCTCTCAATTCACAGTTGGCACCGCCGATGTCACTCCACTCCCCAATGCCTGCAACCTTAGTCAAGAGCTTCCCGGGATCCTTGTCCTGGGGTCTCCCAGCGCTGGCACCTCCCCTTTCAGGGCACGGGTGCTGGGGACTCAGGGATGCCTGAGGGCACTGCCCGGCTCCCGCGGGGGCAGCGGCTCCTCGCTCCGCCACACACGTTGTCCTTGGGCTGCTGGGGTTGGCGAAGGGGGGGGAGGTCCTTGTGGGGACACTGCGAAGCTGGCGCCGGGCATCCAGCCTGGCAGTGCTCAGACTACGGGACCCGGGGTCCGAGCCGCTGTCGCTCAAGGCGCCCCGGGGCTGGGAGGACCCTGCGGGGAAGTCTGCGCGGCTCCAGCGGCCCTAGGCTGGGGCTCCGAGACGGCGCCCCGCGCTGCCGCCGTCCTGCCCGCCGGTGCGGGGCGCCCCAGCCCGCGCGGGGCCGCGCTTACCTGGGCTGGCTGCCTCCGGGTCCCGGTACATGGTCCCCTCGTTGCCGGCTCCCTCCGGGCTCCTCAGAGCCGCCCGTGGCCGCGCGCTGCTCCGCCGCCGCTGCAGGGCATGGGGCCGGGCGACCCCCGGGGGCGGGTCCGAGGGCGGGGGCCGCGCGGGCTTCACCGAGCCGCGGAGCTGGGGAGCGGGGGCCGCCCGCCAGCCCTCCCGCCCGCCCGCCGAGCACGCTGCCGCCGCCGCCGAGCCGCGCAGAGCCTCCTCCCTCCGGCCTGCGCGCCGCGTGTGCGCGCCGGAGCGTGTGTGAGTGTGTGTGTGTACGAGGCCGTGTGTATGTGTGTGTGAGCGCGTGTGTGAGCGCGCCCGGGGCACCGCCGGCGCCGCCCGCCTGCTGCTGAAAGCCCGGGCCACCGCCGCTGCGCCCGCTGCTGCCCGCTGCCGGCCGCCCGCCACACTGCAGCCCGCGCCCTCCGCTGCCCGGAGCCGCCCCGAGGGCACTGCCGCCCCCCGCGCCCTGCCCTCCCGCAGCCCCGCGGTGGGAAACCGGGGCCCTCCCGCTGGGTTCTTTGAGCCTGTTAGTCCCGCCGCACTGCGCGACCCACTCGGCCAGTGCGCTCCTGCTGGCAGAGGCTTCGAACCTGCCAGGTCCACGGAGCCGGCCACCTCCTCCGAAGTGCCCTTTGACTCCGCTCCAAGAGGCGTCAAAATCCCATCCAGGTTTTCCACTTGGTGGCGGCTCGAGGGCGTCAGCTCGGGACTCCGCCACGCGACTGTCGGAACAGACGGGCTGGTGTACGCAAAAACCAGGAGTGGAATTTTTTGCCAGGCTGAGCCTGGATCCGCTACTCTGGCCATTCCCCAAGCTTGCACACAGATGGAACCGAAAAGTCTAGGATGGTCACCCTTGATGGGGGAGTAGGCTGTGACCCTCCCCATTTAACCCAGTCCCACAAAAGAAAACAGGACTTACAGTCTGTGCTCATCCCTCTCCCACACAGCCCCTCCACTACCTGCCCCTCCTTTTCCTTGACCTTTCTTTAGTGGGTAGGAAGGAAATCTCTCCTTGTCCTTCCAACCCTGGGCTCTCCTGGCCCTCTCTGCCCCTTTGTCAGCTCAGCTCAGTCCAAATCTGGTGAACCCTAGTTCTTCTTTCTGCAGAATCAGAATGGTATGATTATGTGGCAGAGAAGGGCCCTTTCTCCCCAAGCATTTGAAGGGCCTGGAACCAAATCATTGGTGGTTCCAGGTATAGAGACCTCCCTGTACACACCTATGCACCTAATCAACAACACAGCCACCATCATCATCCCCACTCCCAACACACAGACGCACAAACACTCCCACACCAGGAGATGCCGACACTGAAGCATCGCACAGCACGGAGCCTGCTCCCACCCTGAATTGAAGGGGGTGGCAGGAAGGCACAATCCCAGGCCTGCAATAGCATCCTGCCCTTCCCTCCTGCCCCTACTGAGAATGCAGTTCACAGGTGACCCAGGCTTTCCAGAGTCAAGGTTTCCTACTTCTACCCTGAGAAATTCACCTAACTAATTTTATACCGCACAGCTCATACCCGGCCACCCCTCTACCTTCCCACAGTGCAGTGGGCGGGGCCAGCCAGCACCCACAGGGACAGACCTCCGTCTCAAGTCTCTCCCAACACACACTCACACACACACACACCATCCCCTTGAACTCACATGCAGCCTATCACACACACACCTCCACCCACAGGTTTCCGGTTGAGAAACAGATAAAGAAATCTGCCTCCCCCCCCAGGCAAACCTTCATGAAGACTGTTACAGTGGAGAACAGATTTCCTTGGATTGAATGTTCTAATTAAAAATGGAAGGATAAAAGGCATTTGTAGGTTTTAGCCCACAATTCCTCAGTGGCCGTCCATCTCAGCCTTCATCCCCTGCTTGAGGGCCATTATGTTTCCCATACCCACATGCAGCTGAGTATCCATACACCCTGTTTTGGCAAACCCCAGAAAGCCAAGCCAACAGATTGGGACCTCAGGGTGTCTAGGTTGGCTCGTTCCCACGTCCTCCCTCAGCTGCCTCTCCTTGCCTTAGCAAAGAGCAAACAGTACACCTTGCCCCACCCCGCCCCCAGCCCACCCCCCACCCCATCGACAGCACTACACAGAACTGTTCCCTGTTCAGGAATCTCCCCACCCATCAACCTGAGAGTCCAGAGCGGGATAGCGAAACTCACCCCTGCAACTCAACAGATCTTCACACGCATGTGGAATCACGGGGTTTTTCAGAGGTGGTGGGGGAGCACACATCTGAGGGATGACCCCGGCCCCCGGTTAAGGTGACTGATGGCACAGATAAGGAGAGGAGAAGGAATTGATTCGGGCAGTGAAAGGCCCCAGAGCTAACCCAGGGAGCTGATGGGAGTGCCAGGAGTAGAATCCTTGGTCCTGACGCCCAGACCTTGGTCACTGAGATTCCCAAGAAGGCCCATGGCTGCTCCCAGCCGAGAGCTTACAGCCTGTGTCCCTCACAGAAACAAAAACCCCAATCTCGTCCACTCTCAGTGGTAATAGACAACCCTTGTACCAGAATGTCAGCACTGGAGCACCACCAGGCATCCGGTCTAAACCCTGGAGACTCCGTTACGGAAACTGAGGCTCCAGGGCACTGGGAATCTTTGTATACCCTGCCTGTGTCTCTGACACAGTGAAGCGTTGAAGACACCCTTTCTCTGGGCCTCGGTCACTTTGTCTAGAGGATGCAGACTCAGGGGAAGAGGAAAGAATACAGATTTGTGTAGTTCTGTCATTCAAAGCTTCGTGACCCTCAGCAGACATCTCTGGGCCTCTGTTTTCACATCCATACAATGAAGATAATAGTAGCATCTATTTCCTTCTACTGTTGTAAAGATTAAATGAGATGATACAATTAAAGCACTTAAAATGCTACACAGAACATAGAATTTATGGACAGATATTGAATGCCATTATTGTTATTTGTTTATCCTTAAGAGAGACACCATATATGCCCCATTTCTGTGTTTTGCTTGTCAAGGAAGTTCTTCCAGATGTCTAACCTCAAACCATTCTGCTGCATCTAAAAGCTACTGTCTTCTGCTGGAGTGTCAATGAGAGCCAAGCCAACTGTGAGTTCCTGCCTTCGGAGCACTCACGGAGGACTGGGCACTGGCAGGAAATGAAGTCTAGGAGTGAGCAGGCCCTCTGAGAAAGGAGAACAGAGGGTGTGAATCCCCCTGTTCTGCCTCTGGTCCTGTCCCTTGCAGGTGGGGGCCTGGGTCTGCGGTGTTCTGCCTCTTTCCTCCAGCCCCCCAGAGAGGCCCTCTCACCCTGTGATACTGCAGGCCCCTGCGTCCTAGGTTCCATGACGTGCTAGGAAATGCCTGCAGCACCCAGCTCACCACGGACTCTCGCTGCGTCCTGTGGACCCTCAGGCCTGTTTCCAATCTGGTGCTGTCATCAGGGCCCAGGTGACCTGGGTCGGCTTCGGGAGAAATTCAAAGCCGGAAGGGACGTTCTGTCCCTCAGGAGAGACGCCAGGCCTACGCTCCTGTAAACAGGGCCCCTGAGGACGCCTGGCGCTGTTGCTAGGCCACAGCTGGGAGGCAGGGCCCCTGGGCTCCCCTCTGGCCTCTGCCTGGCGCGGTCTCCGTCTCCAGTGCTGCCGTCCCATGCGGCTCCTGGCCCCCCAGCCCACCGCTTTGGCCATGGCTGAATTATTAATATTGCTGAGGAAGCTGTTCATGCAGCTCACGTGGCAGAACAAACACACCTCTCTCCTCGCCACCGTCCATGGGGCGAGAGACGCAGGCTGAGCGTTCGCCCGATCCAGGGTGAACGAGCTCAGACACCAGCCAGCAAACAGCTGTGGGGGCAGCAGAGCCACTGATGCGCCAGCCCAGGGGCCAGGACCTGCTCTGCCACCTTGTCCCTGCAGCTACTCCCCTCCCCAGCCTTCCCAGTTCTCCTGGGCAGAGGATGAGGTCTGGGGAAGGTAAAAGCATAAAACTCACAGAAGTCACCTCCCCGCAAAAGACGCAATGGCAAGCTCCTAGAGGTAGCTGCCGCCATCTCCAGCCCCTCTTCATCTCAAAGGACGCTGAATCGATGCTCGCGGATTACTCCTCTCTCCAGACCCAGCAACCCCTGAATCTCAGGGGCCACCCAGGGGCCACAGTCGTCACACTGATGCCTGGAGACCTGACACGAAAGACGCAGGTTTGGCTCACAGCCTGCAGGGAAGAATCCTGAACTTGAACCCTGGTCCTGCCTCTGCCACTAACTAGCTGTTTGGCCTTCGCTGGATACTTGATGTCTCTGGGCCTCAGTTTTCTTATCCATGAAATAGGGCTAAATAATTGCACCACTTCGGTATGCAAGAATACACTGGGGAAATGGCTAGGCGAGACTGAGTGTCTTTTCTGAGGCCCTTGGAGTGACCTTGGGTACAGGGACCCTGCCCCCAGCTGACGTTCCATAGCCCTGGGTCCCCGTTCCTCACCCTCAATTCATTCAGGGCCACAAACATTCTCTCTCTGGAAATCCATACCTCATCAACCCTGGCCACACCCCCAACTTTCTCCATGTGACCTCCTCTCCATTCAGATTCTGGCCCCCAGTCTTCCTCCATGGTCATCCTCACACCCCCGATGTGCTTTGGCTCAGCCCCTCAAACCTTTGCCACCCCAAAAGATAGAAGTTGGTCTCCCTTTTCCTGGCCAGCCCAAGCCTCAATGGGAATCGTGGGCTTAGGCCTCTGTTTTGAGACACCCTTACCTTTCTGAGTCCTGAGCAACTCTGGACCCTGCGGTCTGCTTAGAGCCGTAAGGCTAGTGAGATGCCCTTGTCAGGAGGCGCAGTAGAAGCACCTTCGTTTGTCCATCACGAGCTGGGTGACCTGGGATAAATCGTGCAACCCTTCTGAGCCTGTTTGCCAGTCTGTACCATAAGAATGTCAGTGTTTAATCTTGATTCGGCCTCAGACTCCTTTGGGAACCTAATGAACCCTATGGACCTGTCCTCCCTAGGAAAATGCACATCCGAATATAGACACATGTTTTCCCCATCATTGGGCGGGGGAGCCTTGCAGGCTGCAGAGCAGAGCCCCTGTCCTACAGGACTGCACGGTCACCTCCAGCTCTGGTGGTCTGAGCCCCTTCTCTGCCCTCCGCACCCTCCACATGGTGGTTCTTGGGTCGTGGTGGAGGTGGGCTCATGGTCTATCCCCAGCATCTCTCCCTCCCGCCTGCAGGGTCCCTTCCCCCCTGCCCCGCACTCCCTGAGTTTGGAGCCAGCTCTCCCGCCGCTCAGACCAGCGTTTCAGTCCCTCTCGGGGCCCATGGAACAGGCTTCACCTGCCTTTCAAGGTATTTAAAGGTTCTTTGACCAAGTGCCTTTTGATCCTCTGCTGATGAGAACCAAGCAGAAGCTCTTTCACCAACAGCCCCTCTCCCCCACATGTATTAGTGACTAAGCTCTTTTGATATTGCAGAAACTTTCTGTGGATTGTTCAAAGCCCTGGCCCTTGTGGCCACATTTCCCGGAGACTCACACCGGTCAGCTCCAGCTGCCACTGCCCACTCCAGCGGTGGCCTAGTTAATGGGGTCTCCTGGCACCAGGGGGCTCTGGGGGCAACTGCAGGACCCCAGACATGAGCCCAGCTGGTAGAGGGTAGACTGGGATCTGAGTATGTGTCCCCCAGACTCCGATGGAACACGCTTCTTCTCCCTGCCCAACTGAGGCTGCATAGATGAGCATGCGGCCTGTGGGATCCATTAACCTGTTCCCGGTGTCCAGTAATGACATCCCTTAGCCTGAGGCTGGGAAGGGGAAACTGAGGCTTTGAGTAGTCCAGGGTCCAGGCCTCCGAGACTGAGGGACAGGAGCCAGCACCCGTCAACTCAAGACCTTCACCAGCTCTGCCAGGCCCCATCACAGCAGGTACCATTCCTTCTCCAGAGCCTCCAAGAAGGCCCAGGGGTGGGCCCCTCGAGTGTGTGTATGTGGCGGGAGTGGGGGGATTTGGGCTCAGGGCCACCATGGCCCCTCAATGGCCACCACGGCCCCTCGATGGCCCCCCCGCAGTGTGCCTTCTTCTTGCCAACTTGGACCGACCCACCCAGAGCTCGCAGAAGTCTCCTTGCAGTCCAGTCCGGCGGGCTGGCGGGCATGCGCGAGTCTGGTGGGGGGCGCTGGGAGCTGAGCCAGCATGGCGAGAGGAAAGGGGATTCATCCATGTCCATCCTCGCTGCGGAGAAGAACCCACCGGTGCCTCTAGCTGGGGGTGTGACATGCCCCGAAGGAGCCCCAACCCCATTCCTGCGCCAGAGGCTCCATCCCTGCGCCCCAGCTGGAGTTCAAGACTGCAACGGGGTGGGGTCCCATTTCCCAGCAGGTGTAGGATTATCAGCCTCCAGAGAGCTGTGACTGCCCCAGGTCCATGATGCCTGGTTCTGCGCTTAGAAGAACAGGAGGGACCCTGGTACTCGAGGAGATGGCTGAGTTTAGGTCACTAGGCCCCCTCCCTCGCTAAGGGCTCTGGGGGCTGCTGGACTCCTTGACCTAGCCAGACTGAGAGCCAGAATCCAGTCCTGGCCCTGTGATAATCATAATAGCTGCAGCCACCATTTATTGAGCTCCGAGGGCTTGCCAGACCCAAGTGCCAAGTGCATAACACACATTATCCCACTTAATAGTCACAGCAACCTGATGAAGAAGTCCAGTTGGGATCCCCTGGGGAAGGTGAGGAGGCTGAGGATCAGAGGGGGTGTGGCTTCCCTGGGGTCACACGGTCAGAAGCGATGAGGGAGGCGGGCAGCTGGGAGTCCCACAGGCTCTGACCAGGTCTAGAGCCCTAGCACTCAACCACGGGGCTTTGCTGCCTTTCAACTTGGAACTTTCCTGAATCTGGGCAGGCACCAGGGCTGGCTCTTCAGCTCATGAACGGTGAGGGAACAGCAGAGGTGGGACAACACTGGAAAAGAGGGAGGAGATAGGGGACCACCCATTTCCTCCTGGATCCCCCCTCTTCCTGCTCCTACCCCTCCCCAACTGTGGGCATTCCCTCTGTCCTTAGCTGTTACCTTCTCTCTCTCACCCCACACTCTCTCCTGCATGAGCTCACCCACTCCCACTGCCGGAGCTCTTGCTTCAGCCCAACTCCTAACTCTGTCTCTGGGGCCCTGACCTCCCTCCCAAGCTGGCATCTGCCTTCTTAATCAAGCATCCCCACCCAGATGGAAGGAACTCATTACCTTCCTCGGGAAGCAGCCCCTCCCTGGGAGAGGCCTCATTACTCTCCCAAGCTCCCGATCAGCTCCCCAAAGCGCCCCCCTGCCCTCCCCCTGCGTCGAATCGGTTTCCAGATCTCTCAGACCCGTCTGTCCGTCCTCGAAGGAGCTTCACACACCCTCAGCACAGACGTGGCAGCTGCCTCCCTAAGTCAGACACCCACAGCCTTCTCACCCTCCGCCTCGGCAGCTGGTCCTGACCAGTTGCCTGCTTTCTCCATTCCAGTCCAGTGCCCTCGCTCACTGTGACTTTCTGGTATTCTGATCATGCTGCTCCCAGCAACACGGCCCTCAGCCTTCGGTTGCTGCCCGCTGCCTGTGGAATCCAGGGTAGGAAACTGCCTGCCCGGAGTCCTCCCCAGTGTAGGGCCTCTGCCCTCCTTGTCTTGCCCAATATGCCACCTTCAGCTAAAATCTGTTCCTGACTTTCTTCCATGTCTTTCCACCCTCCAAACCCCATCTCAAATGCCACTTCCTCCAGGCAGCTGTCCCTGATTCTGCCAGGTCAGTTTGAGCTATCTCCCTCTGTAGCCCCACGGTACTCCTTCAGCCCTGCTTGTGTGAAATTGCCCACTTCAGTAGCATTTGTATGCCTCCCCAGTCCTGCTCCCTGTCCGCCGCCCCCACCCATGCAATGGGTCAGGAGCTCTTTAAAGTCAAGGATCTCCCATGCCTATCCATTCTCATCCTCCCTCCTTCACTTTTTAAAAAAAGATTTTTAATTTATTTATTTTATTATAATATTATTTATTTATTTTCAGAGAGAGGGGAAGGGAAGGAGAAAGAGAGGAAAAGAAATATCAATGTGTGGTTGCCTCTCATGTACCCATCACTAGGGACCTGGCCCTTGGCCCGGGCATGTTCCCTGACTGGGAATCAAACCGGCAGCCCTTTGGTTCACAGGCCAGCACTCAATCCACTGAGCCATACCAGCCAGGGCTACTTTTTAACTGATCCGTTCAACAAACCTGCTACTGTGTACAAGCTACTGCCTATACAGAATCCCAACTCTGGGCTCCTCCCCTCGGTAACTGGCATACAGTGGGACAAATGCACTAACGGGGGGTGTCCAGGGCACATCTAGGGGGCATATCCGCCCTGGACAAGCCTTTCTCCAGGTTCCTGAATGCCAGACCCTGGCCTAGGCACTGTGGGGGAATGAAGCTTGAGTAAGGCCAAGCCTTGCCCTCCAGGACAGTGGATACATAGAAACAGTACATGTACAAATGCAGGTATGAACACAGTGCTCTGAAACCATAGAAGGCAGAACGATGACTTTGGCCCTGGAAAAATCCAGAAACTTCCCATGCCCAGTCCTTGCACCAAGCAGGAGCCTCTTTAACACTTGTTGAAATGAATCGGATGGGAGAAGAAGGGCACATAGTAGAGACTGAAGGAGAAAATGAGTGTTATGAAGGACAAAGGCAGAGTATCGTCACAACACTTGTACACAGTGGCGCTGCTACCCGTCCTAGAGTGACAAGGGGGGGGGCTTGTGGGGGAGTGAGCTCATGGATGCGCAGGCCTCTGAACTACCCAGAAGAAAGGATGCATGTGCATGTGTGTGTGGGGACCCCTCAAAACTGGAATTATCTTCTGCAGAGCAGGCCCTGTGTAGTACAGGCTTCCCCTGTTAGGTGAGTGTTCTAGGAATCCATCCACATCAGTGTACCAGCTGGTGTAGTTGTGAGAGGCTGCATTTGGCTTCAGTGAATTTTTTTGGAGACTCTTTCAACACATTTGCCCATTTCATGATGGGTGATTTATGAGCGCACCTGCCCGCACCAGCCCACACTGTGCTGAGTGTTCACAGTTTTTGACCAAAACCAGCATGACCCTCATGCCCCATCCTCCCTATTCACCAGATCTTGCCCTGAGCAAGACTTTTTTTGTTGTTTCCCTTGGTGAAAAAAGTCCTCAAAGGGAAATATCTTGACCATGTGTAGGAGGTGAAACAAAAAACAGCAGAAGCACCAAAAGGCACCAAAATTGAGGAGTTCAAAAACCGTTTAGAGCAGTGGAAAAAAATGCCTTGATAGGTGTATTACATCCAATGGAGAGTACTGTGAAGGTGACTGAAGTTTAAACATGTAAGAATAAATACACAAGTTTTTATAAATAAATTCCGCCTTTGTGTATATACATATGAATATCTGTGGACAGTGTTAGCCTGTCCCATTGTACGAGGAAGTCCTGTTCAGAAGCCTCAGTCTCTCCCTGGGAAAGCCAGGCATGCTCTGTGACAACTCAATTCTCTCTCTGGGCCTCAGTTTCCCCATCTGCAACATGGGGCTGTGGGATGAGATGATCCTGAGTGTCTCTGACTCTTCCAGGGAGACGCTCTGTGGGACACCCTGTCCTCGGCTGCCCACCACTCCCTGGGCTGAGCTCAGAAGTCCCCATGATGTCACAAAGGCCACTCCCAGTCCTGTTGTCCTTCTGGTCAAACAAGGCCATGCAGAAAGTAAGATGTGTGTGGACTTTTCAGCCAGAAGTTTCCCTATAAATTTTGGGTCACAGACTTGAGGCCTGTATTCTGAAAAAGCCCCCCTGTGGGGGCCCCTCCCTTCCATCCCAGATCCAAGGTCTGGGGTTCCCCAAGGAAGCCCCATCCTCCAAATCACCATGGGCTTCTCCCGCTATGGCCAGAGAAGTGTGGGGGCACAGGATGCTCCCCGTGAGAGGGGATGGAGGCTGTAGTAGGGGAGAGAGAAGCTTCTATCATAAACCTCCTTTCTCCCCTGGACGTGTGTTGCCCGCTGTGTCCTGGGCTAGGCTAGTGTGCCACCCTCAACGGGTGAATTAGTCACATCTTAGCCATGTCCCCGCCCACCTATTTTCCTTACCTGCACATCGAATTGGTAACAAGGCCTGGCTGTCCCCACCGCACCGTTCTCTCTCCAGTCCTTCCTAACCCTCTGCCCCCATTCACTGCCGTGGCCTGGTCCTCTCATGTCTTACCGGTTTTCTCCCTGTGTCCCGTCCTCTGGCTCTAGGTGGCCCCACTTCCCTCCACTGTCCTATGGGCATCAGAGCACAAGTGTGACCATGCTGCTCTTCAGCTTGAAGCCCTTCCACGGGCCCCCACTATTGGGGGAGAAGCTCACTACCCGTCTGGCAGGCAGGGCCCTTCCTGACCTAACCAGGGAGACAGAGCCATCTTTGAAAGGGTGCTTAGGGTGAAAAGAACTGGCTAACGGATGGTGCCAGGGTGGGGGTCACATTTCAGAGAGGGAACAGTGAGTGAGACACCGGGGAGGTCGGCAGGAGCCTGGGGTGGGTGCCCAGGGGGTGTCGGACACACCTACCACGTGCCAGACACTCTTCTCATACTGGGTGTGCAGCGGCAGCCCAAACGGAGATCCTGCCCTCTGCGAGCTGGCATCTGGGAGGGGGGAGACACAAGCAGCAAAAAGCCAAATAAGTAAATGTCACAGTGTCAGAAGGTGGCAAGTGTTGCGGGAAACGAAAAGGTAGGGAGAAGCAAGGGCTTTCTGGGATGCGGGGGGTGGACTGCCGCTTTAGGACAGGGCAGTCAAGGTTGGCTTTCCTGACAGGTGACACCCAAGCAGAGACCTGAGGGAGGGGTCTAGCCCTGTGGCTGTCTGGGTCACTGCACCAGGTAGAGGGAAAGCCAGAGCCTTGGCCCTGAGGTGGGGCTGAGCCTGGGAGGCAGGGAGAACAGCAAGGAGGCTTGTGGGGCTGGGGCAAAGTGAGTGAGGGGGAGAGGAACAGCAGCAGAAGTCGGGAAAACAAGGGGGAGGGGAGGGGAGGGGAAGGGTAGGTCACTATAAGAGGTTGGGAGGGGGAAGCCTCTGGAGTGCTTTGTGAAGGGGAGGGACAGGAACAGACTGCGAGGGTCACTCTGGCTGAGTGAGGGAGCAGGGGCAGTTAGGAGGCTGTGGCCGTCATCCAGGCAGGGAAGGAGGCGGTTGAGACCAGGGAGGGTCTGGTGGGGGTGGTGGGGAGTGCTTGGAGTCTGCGTCTGCTTTGAAGGGAGAACCGAGAGGGCTTCCTGATGGATTGGAAGTGGGCTGGGAGAAAAAGGGAGGAGGCGATGGTCACCTCTGAGCTTCCGGCCCGAGTGATGGAAGGACGGGGTCGCCATGGACCAGACGGGAAGTATGTGCCGGGGCAACATTTCTCAATCTTTTTTCATTCTCGCTCACCCACAAGGACACTTTCTATCATTTTTGTCTTCAATCACCTGCCCCCAAGAAATTTTAATACCATAGTTACAATGTGTATATGTTTATGTACTTTGGCTTTTTGGAGAATTACAAACCGTTGCAATATCTAAGAATTTTTGCCACCCCCCACCCAAGAACCAATTTCCATCCCCTTGGGAGAGATGGCGCTCCCGTGGAGAATGTTAGAGTGAGCGATACACAGGAGGGCAGGAGCTCAGGTTCACACAAAACACAGGCTTGCAGTCCGCTCCGAGGGAAGGTGAGGAAGAGACAGGCATCTGAGCTCCAGGCTGGAGGAATGGGTCTGGTGCTTAGAGGGGTGAGACCAGGTACGAAGGCCAGGGCAGGGAGCACAGACAGAGGCCAGGATGGGAGACTGGGTTTGGGGGGGACACTGCACAGTGAGAGGCCAGGGAGGAGAGCAGGGACCGGCAGAGGAGACCCAGAAGGAATGGCCAGAGAGGTTGGAGAACCCCAACTGAGCACAGCAGAGGGGCCGGCCGGGAAGCCCAGTGGAAAGAGTATTTCAGGGGAAGGGAGTGCCAGGCTGTGCCAAAGGCTGTGGGGAGGACGCATGGCAGCAAGACTGAGAAGTGACCACTGGGGTGAGCTACGCAGAGCCCATTGGAGAGGTTGCCTGGAGCACTTTGGATGGAGGGGTGAAGGTGAAAGCCAGACTGGGGGTGGGTGTGAGAGACACAGGGAGAGAGGAGTAGATGGAGTGGTGGCAAGTCCCAGGAGCGCCCCTGCGGAGGGGAGCAGGGAGATAGGGGCCAGCTGGCAGGGAGTGTGGGGTCCAGCTGGCAGGGGTTAGATGGGAGGAAGGACTGGGAGTCTGTTCACTGATGGGACTGGGACGATCTGGTGGAGAGGGTGAGGCAGGAGACGCGGGAGGGAGAGAGTGTGGGGACTTGCTGGATCCACTTCCTTGAGCAAGCAGAGGACTCTGGTGCCGAGTGGGGGCGGGAGTGTGGGGGACACGTCTCATAGTCTCGCAGGACCAGGGAGGAAGAGCTTGCCGGCACAGATGCCGGAGGGGCCGCTGTGCCCGTGAGGATCGGAGAGACTGGACTGACTCGGGGAGTGGGCGACAAGGTCAACAGCGGAGAGGGAGGCTGCCTCGGCAGCCTGGGGAGAAACAGTCCCGGGGGCGTCTGCCGCAGGGAGCCTCTGCCCCTGCACTGGCCCAGGTTGGCTGCCCACCTCTGGGCCCCCAGGGCCCCCCCGACCCCCGCTCTTTGAGGAGAGGGTCTCCTCCCTTCCTTGGCATTCTAGTCACCAACAGGGGCTGTGCTGCTGGGCAGCCAACATTCGAATTATCCTCTGCGACTGCCGTGCTGTGCAACCTTGGGCAAGTCTCTTTTTTAATGCCCCCGTGCCTCAGCCTTCTGAGTTTTGAAATAGGAGCAATGATAGGAGAAAAGCTTTCTGTGCTGTGCTATTTTGTACCTGTCGCCTGGCCTGGAGCAGGAGGAGGGCTTGGTAAATGAAGAGAGGTGGTGTGAGTGAGGGGAGGAACTGGCTCTCGGCCCCTGCAGCCCAAGGAGTGGGGAGAAGAGGGCTGGCGTCAGGTCTGTGTGCCCCACCACTGCTGAGGAAGGACTCTGTGCCCCCACCCACAGTGCTCTGTCCCCATCACATGGTGGGGGCCCTGACATAGCTCTCCCATGGGTGGGCCACAGTGAGCTTGGGACAAACCCTCCAGCGCAGCCCAGGGCAGGCGGTCCCTAACTAAGCCCACAGCCAGGCCCCTGGTCACCCCCTCAGCAAAGCCCACCAGGGCAGGCAAGGATAGAAGGGCTGGAGTTGGTGCCTCCTCCCAGACTCCACCCTGGAAACTTCCTCCCCAGCCTGGGCTTCCTGTTTTCCCCCCGGCCCCTGGAGGCCATTTCCTCTGATGGCCAGGACAGGATGTTGCTTTCTCTTTCCAGAGCCCAGAGCTTTCTGGACTTGGCAGGCTTTTAGATCTGGGCTTTGGGTACCTCCTAGAAAACAGCCCACTGGCTAGCCCCTGTCAGGAGGCTGTGGTGCAGGGGGCTATGCCGAGGGGGTATCCCATGTGTGTCTGTGTGTGCAGGGCGGGATGGGAGGGTTCATGGGAGCAAATATGGCCTTGCCTCACTCCAGCAGGCTGGCAACACACCGAGGAAAGACCGTGGGGTGGGAGCTGGCACCCAGAGAGGGGCTCACAGCCTGGCAGGGGGACCTGCTTGTCCATAGCTGACTGGGGATCTTGCTCCAAGAACTTCACTTGCCCCCGCCTCCCCCTGCAGCCTGGAGGCAGCAATAAAGCCTCCCTCACAAGGGGCCTGTGAGGAGTGAGAGCTAATGGCCAGAATGGGCTCCATGGTCTGTTATGAGATCCACAATGTTCCTTACCATTCCCAGATGCCTGCTGGGAGGGGTGGGGAAGCAGCTGCTAAATGCCAGGTAGCGGTAAGACCAGAGTGCAGGCAGGGGCCAATGAAGTGCTCAGTAAGCTCACCCCCTTAATGACCCAGCCATCAGCTTTGTTCTCAGGCCTGGCGGAGGCTGGCACTGACGCCAGGCTGCCCTGATTACTCATGTGTCCTGCAAGCAGGCAGCCTAACACAGCCCAGACTCCCAGGAGCTTTGCAGAGGCCAGCTGCTGCCCATTCCCACCCCTCAGGTCCAGCCCTGCCCCAACTCCCCACTCTGGGTACCTGGAGGGAAAGGGTCAGCACCCTCAGGCGTAGCCTTGGCACAGGGTCCTGGAGCAGCTCCTGGAGCTGGGGGACTTCGGTCATGACTTAGCAACACCCTCCCTGTACTGTGGGACAAGCCCAAACAGAATGGACATGGATGTGGGATTTGCCTAACAACGCACAGCCATTCTTTTGAGGATAGTGGCTGCCTCCCTCGGCAACAGCCAGTCTCCTCTACTTCCCTTCAGGGGACCACGGAATCAAAGAAGTTACCCCTTTCTTTGTCCACTAGTGATGTCGAGCCAGAAGCATCATGGCAGAGTGGTGATGCTAACTGCCCCCTTACTGAGCGCCTGCGGCATGGCAGGCAGTGTTCTGGGCATGAGGACTCCGGCGGTGAATGAGGCCGAGTCTACCGTCTGACCCTGTGGGGCTCACATTATTGCATTAAATCCTTGTAAGCCCCTTTGTGGTCAGTATTGCTATTCCTACTTTACAGATGAAGAAACTGAGGCCAGAGAGACTAGGGGGTGAAGTGAGGCCCCATAGCCAGTGAACGGCAGAGCCGGAACTCCAGCCAAGGTGTGTCAGATGCCATCCACAGCCTGGCCCCTTAACCACCGGTATCCCAGGAAGAGACTGGCCTGGCCATCGGAAGACACACATTGTCCACTCACTGGGCTCTGGGCTTTGGGACAGGCTTCCCCTCCCTGGGCCTCCATTCTGTCACCCAGAGGTGTTCCAAAAGGTTTCTGCCAGCATTTCTGCGATCCTGGGATGTCAAAAGGCCTGCAAGTCTGGCTTCCTGGAAGATCCAGGCAGGAATTCCTCTTCTCCCACCACTGCGCCCCCGTGGGTGGGGCAGGAACCTAGCCCGCCCCACCCAGGGACAAAGCTTTGCAGCCTGTGGGAGGAACAGCAACAGAAGCGGTCAGGATTGGACCCTGACCCTGATGGGGCCTGGCCTGGCTTTGCCACAGTCCTCACGGGGGTCCTGCCTTCCAGCCCCACCGCTGGCCCCAGCCCTGGGACTGGACTCAGAAGGCCGCAGATGTAGTCCTCACTCTGCCTCCTTTAACTTGCTGTGTTGCCTTAGGGAAGCCCAGGCCCCTCTTGGGGCCTCCGTTTTCATGCTTATTGGATGAGACCATTTCTGATGTCCCGCCTGACTCTGCCGGTCTGCTTCCATAAGCTTGTCGTGTCCTTCCTGGGGTCCTGCACTTTCTGAGAGTTAAGCCGGGCTCAGCATATCTGCTGGGCTCCGACTCCATGTCCCCCCACCCCACCCTCTCCCTAAAAAACCAGGAAGGGAAAAATGACCGGTCTCAAGCTGCTCCTAGGGCTCCCCTTCACCCCTCTGTTCCCCCTTGCTCCCACACCCAGGCTCCGAGTCCCCAACCCCAGTGTGAGTGTGAGGGATGTCTTCTGCACCCCTCCCCCACGAGTCCAGGAGTAGGGAAGACAGGGGGCGGGGAGACGGGTGGGCAGCCAGAGGATCATGACAGGTAGGGAGCGGGAACTCCACGGAGACGACGCTCAGCAGAAAGCGTCTCATCGTGGGCACGCCTGCCAGATTGTGGGAGGATCGTTTCTTTCTTTTTTTATCTCCATCCAAAATGGCTGGGAGGGAAGGGGGCTCAGGAAGAGACGTTCCTGAATTGGGAGACAGGGGCCTGGGCTCAGACAGGTGGGCACTGACATCTGGGGTCCCCCCCATCCCAGCTCTGCAGAGCCAAGCCCCGGCCGAGGCTGCACCCTCGGCTGGGCACGGGAAGGCCGGGCCCGCTTTCCTCTCCTCCAGGTCTCTCATAACATGAGCCACAGGAGCTGGAGTGCCCCATCCCATGTAACCTCTGAGGCGACTGAGGCTCAGTGAAGTGAAGGGGCATGGAACAAGTGGCCAGTCTCCTGTGAGTTCTCGGGCCTTTTCCGGCTGTAAGAGGGGTTCGGGAAGCTGACTCAATAGGAGGGAATAATCTCTTCTTTTATTCAAGGGGTGGGAAGAGCCAGGCAATAGGGAGGAGCAAAGAGACCAACCCACCTACTGAGAGTTCCCAGAATACACTGTGCCTCTGCTACACTCCAGACCTCCATCTGAGCTGTTCCCTCTTCCTGGAACGCTCTTCTCCACCTGGATAATGCCTACTGATCAAGTCGTAGTTTAGACGTCACCTCCTCTAGGAAGCCTTCCCTGGTTTTCCCAGAGCCAGGTATCCCTGATGTGTGCTCCCACTGCTCCCTAGGCTTCCCCCTACCTCATCGGGATACTATCACCTGCTTTATAGTGTGTTTCTGCCCATCAGACTGGGAGCTTTTTGAGGGTAAGGCGGTGTCTTATTAGCCTCTAATATCTGTATCCCACTACCCAGCGTGGAGTGGGGCACACAGTTTGCCTCAAGACTTATTTGTTGAATGACCGAATGACTGAATGGACACCTGTAGAGGTCAACTATGTCCCAGGCCTGTGCAGGGGGTCCGACAGTTAAAAAGACTCAGTGTGCACAGCAGCCCGCAGCACGGTCCGGAGCGAGCCTGGACACAGTGCAATGGGAGCTCAGAGCGGGCAAGAGCAGCACTGGAGAAAGGATTCTCAGAAGCTCCGGCAAGAAGTGTGAAGGCCTGGAGTGACTAGTAGTTCAGGCCAAGTGCTTGGGCGCTGGGGGGAACCGCACTGGCTTAGCAACCCAAGAGTAGGTTGCTTTGCCCCTAGTCTGAGACCAAACCTGTGAGCGCACTTGAGAAGGGGCCGTTGGACATGGAAGTCAGATTCCATTATTGCCATTTCCAGGTGAGACCAGAAAGGGCAGGCATCATACTCCAGGTAACACAGCTGGGCAGGGGTTCCCAGCCAGGGCCACCCACGGCCCTGCCCCATGCCTCCAACCTGGCAGCCCCCTGGTTCCAGACAAACAAGCTGCCCCAGGGCTCGGGGATGCAGCACAAGAGGGAGATGACAATAAAGGCTTATCAAGCAGCGTGTAGGAGGCAGCCACAGATTTCAGCGGCTAAGTAATCTGCGCCTAATGTTCACTTAGTGGAGCAGGAGCCTCGGAAACATCAGCGCCCGAGGTCTGACCCTGCCGCGGTCACTCGGTGTTCCTAGAGCTCCACGCCCGGGCTGCGGTGCAAATGGGAGAGTTTTCAGACGCCAGCCACCCTGGCGGCCCCGGCTGGCTGCTCCTGGGGGGAAAGGAGCATCTTTTTTTGGTCCTGAAGAGGCCATTCGGCATGGAGTTAGAGCTGCCCACTTACAGAGAGGGAGACCGAGGAGGCTGGTCCTAGAAACCCGCCGCAGAGGGATTTCAGATCCTGGTGTCACTCATCGGCCTCCTCTCCTGCTGTGAGCCCTGAGCCCCCTCCCCCAAGGGGCAGAGGAGAGGCATCCTGCCCTCACCCAGCCTCACAGGTCCCACGTGGGCCACACGGGGGTCAGCCTCACCTCTGAGACCACATGCAAGGCCTTGGGACTTGCCTCTGCCCTGTCTCCCTGTGTGATCTCAGGCCAGTCCTCAGCCCCCCTGGGCTCAGTTTCCCCATCCGTCAAGACCCCATCCTTCTACACTAGCTTACACGTGATGAATGAGGCAACTCCCCCCACCGTCCCTCCCCCTGATCTGCCTTGCCTGTTCTCCCCAGTAGCGCGGGGCCTTCGTTTCGCTCGCCATGATGACATCTCGGCCCCACAGCAGTACCTGTCGCATAGTAGGTGCTCAATAAATTTTGGTGGCTTCTCAACTCCCAGCAAGTACCCCCTTGCCCTCTGCAGGTCCCTGACTGATGAACACCCCCGCCCCGTCCCCCAGGTCCTGTGTGGGCCCCTCCTGTGAGGGGCTGCTCTGCAGACCCCCGTGCACGTGTCCATGTGCAAATCTGGAGCCCTGTTTTGAGTCCACCTTCTCCTTTCCATAGTGGGTGCGTGGGAGCCATCCGTGTCTTCTTTTAGATCCCCCGGCACGACTAGGACGAGAGCCAGGCCTCGGTGGTACAGCCAGTGCTCCATGAGCTGTTTACAGTCTGCCCCTGACTCACCCACCACAGCGGGAGAAGGCTGGGCCCAGGCTCGGGGAAGCAAGGCAGGCCACGGTCTGAAAAGCCCCCCGGAATCCTGGAACAAATGCGTGTGGGGGGAGGCCCCTCAGAATAGCCCTGGACTAGGGGAGCTGGCGCAGGGATTCGCGGGGCCAAGGTGGGGCCCGGCTGGGCCAGGATTGAGATGCGCTCTGGCAGACGCTTTATCGGGGCTGGAGCCGGAACCCCAAGATGGATCAGCCCAGGTCTCGACCTTCGGGGGCTCGCAGGGTGGCGAAGAAGGTGGTGGGTATCACAGGCTCTAACGGAGACAGCCCTGGGGGATGTAGGGATGCAGATGACGTCATTTTCGCTCCCCCAGCAGGTGAGGCTTCACTGAGCGGGGGCTTTCCTGGCAAAGGGAGCAGCACCTGCGAAGACACAGAGCACAGCTCAAATGGCAGCCACCAGCGTGTGGTGGGACACTGGCCCCGCCCTCCTGCGCTATGCCAGTGGCCACTTCCTGTCCTCTCAGGGAAGTTTCATCTGTGAAAGCAAAGGTGGCATTGCTTGGGTAGGTGGTTAGGGGTGGTCCTACCAGTTTCCCATGGGCCTCTGTAACTGACAGAAATTCTGTGGGAGCGAGACGGGGGTGAGTCGTCAACAGGGTAGGGATCTGGTGGCAGTGAGGTCACGGTGGCTGGCAGACAGGACAAACAGCACTGTCTGTTTAGGCAAGGAGGGGAGCGGGGAGTAGGCACTGCCAGCCAATTAGACTGTCTCTCCAGGCCCTGTGTTTGCTGATGGAATAAGGGAGTCAGGTGTGTCAACAGTGGGGAGCGAGGTGGCCCTGAACTACACACATATGGGCTGTCCCTTCAGGGAGTCATCGGGAGCACCTCGCAGGGTGCAGCTGGCGGCAGCCCATGAGCCTGACACACACGGCACACCCATTAACGGAGGTGCGTGGAGAGCAAGGCCCAGCCTGGGTCTCTGGTCCTCTCTCTCTGCTCTGGCTCGGCCTGAGGAAGGGGCCAGCAGGGTGTGGCTGCCCCCCTCTCGGAGCGGGGAGGGCCGCTGGTCCTGCTGCTGACAGCTCCTCATGCCTCCCCTGGGGAAGTCCTGCCACATGGATTCTAGTCTTGACACTGCCACCAGCTTGCCGGGCGACCCCAGTCAGTCCCTTCCCTCTCTCGACTTCAGTTTTCTTCTCCGACAACGAGAGGCAGGGAGGCAGGGAGAGAAGCACATTAGCAGTTTCCCAAAGGGAGCCCCTTCTTCTCTTAGGCCGGAGCAGTCTGCTTTAAGCAGTTTGCCTAGTGATCCCTCCTTGCGCCAAGCAGTTGCTGAGCGCCCGCTCCACTCCAGGTGGGTACAAAGTCCAATAAGTCAGCCAGGCCTCCCAGCCCCCCAAAGTTCCCTGTTTAGAAGGGGAGCCCCCAATCCCAGAGCCTGCTCTGGGGCCACGTGGGGCTCCGTGGCTCTGCAAGACAGCTCCAGAGTGGTGTGGCCCCAGCGCTACCACTTGCTATCCAGGCGACTTTATGTAACCCCTTGAACCTCGGGTCCCTCATCTTCGGACTGAGTAGGAGGAGAGCCACGCACCTGGGAGACCGTCTGGCGTAAAGCTGTCCAAGGCTGCTGGGCGGGGGCTGTACATGTCTAAGTGGCTGCTGTGATTACCAAGGATCCCAAGGGCTCCTCCCAGTTTTAGGAAGGAGTAGCCATGGAGAAAAAGTCTTCTGATCCAGGCAAGGGTAGGAGAGAGGGGAGGAGGTCCCCCATATCTGTGGGCCGCCTGGGGTTGGGTGGAGCTAAAAGGTACTGGGAGGCAGCGCCTCTGCCCCTCAGGCCCTTTCATTGCACCCCATCCACACCCCAAAGACGTCAGCAGTTCAGTTGTCCTCAAATAGACCCTGACACACACAGGAGCCCCTGGGTCATGCTGGAAAAACACCTTTCTGCACCAGGACTGGCTGGCCAGGGAAGCAGGGTGGGGCCAGACAGCCACTCCCTCATGCAGATGGAGACACCGAGGTTCAAGTGTCAGGAAAACAAATTGTTTAATGTCTATCAGGGGCCAGGCAGAGACCCCAGGCATCCTGAGTCCCCACCTGGACCCCTGCCACACTGTCAGGGAGCAGAGCAAAGCTCAAAGCACCCTCACACCAGGCTAGATGTACCTTAGCTCCACTCCGCCCTTCCAGGGAGCCCAACCCCTCTGGGTGCACCCTCCCCAGGGGAAGCAGATGGTGCCGAGCCTGCTGAGAACTGGCTGTCCCAGAGCCCAGCTGTTGCACAGATGTGAGCAAGGTGGGGGGAGGGTGGAACCCTTGGCACCTCCGGCCTGAGTCACCCGTCAGCCTGAGAGGGGTAATGAGCAGATTAGAGTTATTACAGCCGAATGACTCGGAGCCTACTTGCTCACCCAAGCAACCGCCAGCAAAGGGCTGATCGCACGCAGCTGCCATGGCTGCCCTCCCACAGACTGAGACTCCAAGGCAGCCTCTGTGGCCTTTACACGCCTCATTAGAGCCTCCTGGGCATGCCCCGCCAGCCCACTGCCCGGGCTTGGCGGGCGGGGCCCTGGAGCCTCACTTGGAACCTTGACGAGTGGGCACAGGGAAACTGGGCTGAAGTCCCCCTGTCCACCTGGAGCCAAGGCAAGGATAGGGTGTGGCAGGGACCCAGCCACCAGGGCCAGTCCTCGCCTGTCTGGTCACCTTCCAGGGGTCTGGAAACAGTGGGGGCCGCCCGTCTGGGTCAGGGACGCCCGGGTCTGTGTGAGGGTGGCTCCTCCTTTCTCCCTGGGCTTCCTGCCTTCCTATCTGCTTCCCCTCCAAGAACAGGAACCCAGAACCAGCAGGTCACATAGCTTAGGGCTGGGTCCCAGGGCGACAGGACTGGCAACAGCAGAGAGCCGAGACTTAGCACTCAGCGTGTTCTCACAGGCCTTGCTCTAAGCACCAGACACGTCTTAATTCCCTCCATTCACAAGGGCCCTGTGAGGTGCATCTTCCCTGTTTACAGATGACGTAGCCCGGAGTGGCCAAGTAACTGGTCCAAGATCCGACAGCTGGTAAGCAGACAGCTGGGCTTCAGGCTAAGCATCCTTATTCCTGCTCTGCTTGTCCCCGGCCCCTGCCCCAGGTCCTCTCTGCCTTAGTCGAAGGCCCAGTGCTCATCCCTCTGGGAGTCACCTTCTGGGAAGACACTTCTCGTCATACTTGTCCCCTAGTCAGAAACCTCCCTCAGTGCCCCAGTACTCCCCGGGCAGGCTTCTGTCCTGGCATTTGGACCCCATCCCTCCCGACCAGCCTTCCTGCCCCCCACTCCCCATGCCCATCCCCCACATTGCCTAGACTCGAATCTCACACATCCCGTCCCCTTGCGGAGCGGCCCCAGCTCTGTGCTCTTGCATGAGCTGTGCCGCCTTTCTGGAGCACTCATACCTGTGGGTTCTGCCCGGCGCCAAGGCCACCTGGCCTGTGAGCTCAGTCAGGAGGTGCAAGCACCTATGGCACGAAGAGGTGGGGGTGGGAGACAGAAAAGAGACCAGGGACTTTGGGGGCAGGTATGTGACTTCAGGGCAAGTCACCAGCTGTCTGAACCTGTTTTTGCAAAATGGGAATATTCATTTGACCTTCTTATAAAGTTCAGAGATGGTGTATGTGAAGGTCCTGACACACAGTAGGTCTGTCACACCCTTTGTGACAGGTGTAGGGAGACTCCCTTCTCTACTCGTGAAGTCCAGCAAAGACACTGTGGTGTTGGCAACACAGGAAGAGCTGTCACCTCTCTCCCCAGGGAGCCACCTACCCTTACTGCCTCTCTGGTGCGGCCCCACCACTGACAACAGAGCTGGGAAGGGGTTTCTGTACGCCAGGCAGCCCCAGTGACCAGTCCTGGAAGAGGGCCCTGCCCCCGTCTCTGGGAACCCAGCACCAAGCAACCCCCTGTCTGGGAGGGGGTGGGCGGCGCCCTCCCTAATCCACATCTCTGCTGCCTCAAAGAGAATCCAGGGAGACGGTCTCCTGGCAGCAGAGCTCTTGCTGCCCGCCCCGCATGGGTGTCTGTGACGCTGCCATGCCCAGGGGCCCCGCTGCTCCGGCATCAGAGCTGACTAGACCCTGGGAGTGGGCGCGGGGTCTGGCCAGAGAGGCTAGAGACAGGTCCTGCCCCAGGGGGCAGGTGCCGGCATGGCTCACCCCTAGGGAGTGTGGGCAGGTGAGACAGAGGTCCTGGCCACTCCAGCCCGTTCTATCACGAGGGAAAGCAGCACCTGGCACAGGGACACAGCAGGGACTCAGTGAGTGGGGAGAACCTTCCCCGGTGGCATTGTGAATGCTGTAGGTGCCAGAGGGCCAGAATTCCCAGGGCAGGGAGTGGCACTTAACAATCGTCACTGAGAGGGTGTAGAAGGTTTAATCCTTCCTCACATGAGGGGCAGTGGTGACCTCAAGCCCGGGTTCCTCTGCACCCATCCGCACCTCCACCCCCCACCGCCTGCTCCCTGTCAGTTTGCCGGCTCTGAGCCAGAAACAGCTGGACATGGCAGAATGTGACAAGGACAGACCTGCCTCAAGGACTTCACACCGGCTTGGGGACTATGGTTGGGCAGGCGTCTGTGCAGCCTCAGTCCCAACCGTTTCCCACCTTTGGGGTGGGCTCAGGGCCCCAGGCCTGACCCAATCAGCTCCTAGGGGTCCCACCTCACTGCCCAGCTTCTGAGGTTCCCTAATTGCCATTCTCACCCCTGGGAACAGGAAGCCAAAGCACTCCTGAAGTTCAGTCTCAGCCAGGAGGGTCTAATAAACAAACAAACAAACAAAAAATGGCCCCACGTGGTGTGGCTCAGTTGGTTGGGTATCGTTCTGCAAAGCAAAAGGTCGCTGATTCAAGTCCTGGTGGGGCACAGGCCTGGGCTGTAGGTTCAGGGTGCGTATGGGGCGTGTACAAGAGGCAATGGATTGCTGTTTCCCTCCCTTTCTCCCTCCCTCCCCTCTCTCTAAAAATAAATAACAAAATCTTTTAAAAATGGATATTTTAAAAATAATGTACAGAAATAAATTTAAAAATAATTCACATCTGTATTTTGAATAGGCAATGCATTCCCATATTCAACAGTCAACGTTCAGAAGGCGCGTGCAGTGAGAGTCAGCCCTCCGCACCGCCCTGGCCGCCCAGGCCCTCCCCAGGGCGGGGCCTGGCTGGCCGTCCCCGTGTTCTTCCAGAGGTACTCCGAGTACAAACCACCACCTCCACACACGTTCTCGGCCATTATCCTTTTAAAATGCCTCATATCCTGCTCTATACCTGGCTTCCTTCCCTTAAAAATACATCTTGGTTATTGTTCTATGGCAGTCGAAAAGCAGTTCCTCATTCTTACTTTATGACCACATGTTACTTCATTGCATGAAGGGACCACAAATTCTTTTTTTTTTTTTACTTTTTTTTATTGCTGTTCAAGTACAGTTGTTACAAATTTTCTTTTTTAAAGATTTTTATTTATTTATTTTTAGAGTCAGGGAAGGGAGAGAGAAAGAGAGGGAGAGAAACATCAATATGTGGTGGCCCCTCACGTGCCCCCTACTGAGGACCTGGCCTGCCACCCAGGCATGTGTCCTGACTGGGAATCGAACCAGTGACCCTTGACTTCGCAGTCTGGCGCTCAGTCCACTGAGTCACACCAGCCAGGGCACAAATTCTTTAACTGATCCCGTAGTGAAGAACATTGAGCTTATTTCTAGTCCTTGATAATCACATTAAATGTTGCAATAGCCTTGTCCGCAGGTGACTCAAATGCATGCTAGCTAACCTGCAGAAAGACTCCCACAGGAGGAACGGTGGGGTGGACACAGGATGGAGAGGGCCAAACTGCCGTCCCCAAGTGGCGCCGTGCTGCACCGCATTCCCACCAGCCATGTCTGCACTGGCCTGCTCTGCCATGGTCTCGCCAGCATGGCGCTTCACCAAGCTCTGCACTTTGCCAGTTTGCTGTTTGAACAATGGTGTGTCAGTGCGGTTAGAAATCTCAAAACAGCAATTACCTCCATGACTGTCGCGAAGGTGCCCTGCCAGGCTCAGGTTACATGTGACATAGTGCTCCTTTCTCACAAGGAACCATTGGAAGCAGGAGCAGTTGTCCCACTTTGTACGGGAGAAAACTGAGGCCCAGAGGGGTGAGGTGCTTTCCTGAGGTCTCACAGCCTTGAAGAGGCAGAGCGGAGATTTGAACCTGGATCGTCTGCCTGCTGCCTGTGCTCCTTCTTCGTTCTAGGCTGTCTTGCAGCAAAGGGCTATAGAAGATCCTGCAGGCCTCCCTGCCCTCCCCAGCCCCACTGGAGCTCTGAGCCCACCTGGAAATATCACTTCCCAGGAGTGGACAGCCCTTCCTGAGGGTGGGGCCACCCTGAAAAGGACCCCCAGAGTCCCAGCTCTGCCCTCTCAGGGCAGAGGCTCAGGGGGAGGTGGGCTCCGCTGGTCCTGAGCTCCTCGGATTGGGATCCCTGGAGGACAGAGCCGACACCAGCTCCCTTGGCACGCGCCGGGATTTGTTTCTTGGCAGCAAATTCCACAGGCTGCTCCCCCAGGCCTCTGTCTTTCCAGAGCCCTTCCCCTGACCTCCCCAGGCAACCCACAGCCCCGGGGGCCTGTCCACACTTAGTGCTGGGTCCCTCAGGCCTGGCCCTCTGCCCCCCACGGAGCCCATGCTCCTGGAGCCCTGTCACAGCCAACAGCCAACTGGTGAGTGGGTCCTGATTCCCCCTCAGTGTCTACCACACTGTGGAGGGGGGGGCTCTGGGCCTGTCCATCTGCCTCCCCCAGGGCCTCACTGGCCCACTGCCTCCTGTAAACTATGAAGTGTCTCCCAGACCTGCCGGCTCTTCCAGGGCTGGTCTGTACCCCAAGGGAGGATGAGGACTCTCCAGGTGCCAGAAGGGGCTGTTCCCCCTTATTTCATCCACCTGGAGGCTGAACTGAAAGGCCTTTTCTATTAAGGTCCTCTTTCCCCCCCGTCCCCTCCCCCACAGGCCCCAAATGGCCTGACGACAGCTCTGAACTCTGACCCCGGCCTGCCCAGCACGGGCGGGGCCAGACGTCTGTCACCGGCAGCAGAAACTAGTTAACTGAGCGTCAACAGGGTGGAAGGCGCTGATGGTCCAGCAGCCCAGTGAGGGAGAACAGTACGTTTGCAAACGGAGACCAAGCTCCCAGCAGTGCTCTGCCCCAGCAGCCCCCGAGGGGGCCGTGGACACCGTCCCCTGGGACTCAGAATGGCAGGTTTGTCACTCGGGCGAGGGCAAGCGGTATCAAGCACCCACGGGGTGTCAAGTTCTACACTGGTTGCCAGGGGCAGGTGGGAGCCTGGAGAGCAAAGAGAGAAGGAAGTGGACTCAGCCACGGGGTTTCCAGACGCGCGAAGGACGGGGCGGAAGGCCAACTTAGAGAGATCCCGGACCAGTGTCCTGGTGGTGATTAGCAGGTCTGAGGCCCCGAGAGGCTAGGTGAAGGTCTCAAGGTCACTCAGCAAGCCAGGCGAAGGTCTGGTGCTGAGGCTGGGATTCCTGGCCCAGTCCTCACGGCACGGTGCCTGGCACTGCCCAGCGGAGTGGGGCATGCATGCACTCACACGCACGCACACACAGACCCTCGGTGCCTGGTGCAGGGGAAGAGGATGTCTTTCCAGGCCTGCTGAGCTAAGCGATTTGAAGGAAGGTGGCCAGGAAAGGTGGGGGCTGGATGAAGAGCTGAGCGCTGCTTCCCGAGACGTAGGTGATGATGGAGATGCGGTTTGAGTCCCAGCTCCGTCGTTCTATGGCTGTGCGATCCGGTCGGAGGACTTCCCTCTCCGAACCACAGCTTCCTCTCCTGGGACAGCAGGACAGTTCAGCAGGTTGTCAGGGGGTTTAGAGCAAAGCCCTCGGCTCATCACAGGACTTCGGGTTTCCGAGTGGCATGATCAATGGAGTCCCATTGATGGAATTGGCCCTGGAAAGCATCTGGGCGAAGCCAGAGAAATGGAAAAGAGGATTGGTTGGCTTCCAGTTGTTCTTCCCATGCCCAGCCCCTGGGGTGTCTCAGCCACGGAGCCAGGAAAGCTGACGTTGGAATCCCAGGCTGGCAGCCGGGTTCCAGCAGGATGGGCCCAGCCAAACCTGAGGCCCCTCCCCCCACGCACAGCCAGGGCCCTCCCTGGGGCAGCGTCTGCAGAGCGGGAAGCCCCAGAGCGACCCGGTTCCAGACAGGGCCCAGGACATCTGCTGTACCCACGCTGCCCAGGCTGCTGCTTGGCATACAGACAGGGGCGGGCGGGCTGGCCAGCGGGCACTGGGAGTGTAAATTCCACATTTGCATCATGGCTGTTCCTGGTCCCAGGGGCTGCTGACCTTTACAGTTGCTGTCTCAGTCCTTCTTCCCCTTCCAGGGCTCCGAGCTCAGCCGGGCTGGGGCTGGCCATCGGGTACTAGAGCCTCATAGAACAACGGGAGGGGCAGGGGGCAGGGGCCACAGGCAGGGGGCTTGGGAGGGGGCTCCCTCTAGACCAGCTTGCCCGCCCCTCTCCGCTCAGGTAGGGGGAGCCCGCTGTCCCATGACTCAGCGTCAGGCCCCCCAGCCAGGATGGCCTCCCCCTCCTACTGCGAGTCACTGCCTGACGCACAGGCCCCCAGATTAGCAGTGACACTGAAAATCAGGCGCCCCCGGCTGCCTGTGACGTCTCCCTGGGGATCGCCCCGTCTGTGCTGAGTGACAGTGATGCTGAGCAGGCTGTCAGCTCCTCTGGGCTCAGCAGTCAGGCCTGCCCCACTGAGCCCCATCCCAACTGAGTCCCCTCCAGCCCCAGGGGACTCTTGTCGTGGGTGGCGTGGCCAGCCAACCAGCTAGGCCAATTCCCCGAGAAGCATCTAGATTAAAATCCACCTACAAGCCCTCCAGGAGAGCGGGCTCTGCCCTGGGTCCCCAAAACACAGAGACAGGGAAGCTGAGTGCTGCCCTTGGGGCTCGCCATCAGAAGACCACATTTATTCATTGTTATTGTCCATCGCACAGATTTCTCTTGGGCCAGCTGCTGGCGATGCTTTGAGGGGCATTTTGGATTGAACTTGTCTGTTCAGGGGTATGCTGAAGTCTAACCCCCAGGACCTCAGAATATGACCTTATTTGCAAAAGGGACATCACAGATGCCATCGAGTTAAGGGGGGGTCACAGTGAAGGAGGGTGCCTCTTAGTCCACTATGACGGGTGTCCCAAGAAGAAAGAAGGCAGTCATGTGAAGACACCGACATGAGCACAGAGCACCACGTGACGGCGGAGGCGGGGACAGAGATGCAGCTGCGAGTCCAGGCACCCCAGGATTGCCTGCCACACCCAGAAGCTCGGAAGGGCAAGTGGGGGGTCTTCCCCCACAGGTTTCTGAGGGAGCAGGGCCCGGCTGACGCCCCGGTTTTAGACCCCTGACCCGCAGAACAGTGGGGTTAGACAATCCACGTCTATGGTTGTGTGGCGCGCAGTCTGTGGTGCTCAGGGCCAGCAGCCCTCGGAGGTGAATACAGTGAGTAAGAGGGTCTGGGAGCAAGTTAACGAAATTGTATATAATCAATCACAAGACATGGTACTCGGGTGACAGTGGCTGACCTTTACTGACTGTCCACTCCCTGCGTGGCAGGAACTCTTGGATCCCCCCCACCCACTCTGTGAAGTGGACCAGGCAACAAGGGGTCTGTCCTCAGGGCCTCTGGCCTCAGCTGTCCAGGTCACAGGAGAGGGGGTCCATGAAGTGCCATCCACCTGGCCCCAACTGCTTCCCAGACTCCTCTGGAAGGGCTCCACCTGTCACTCAGAGACATCACCAGAGAGGAAAAGGCCCCTTTGGGCCCTTACAGGGTGGCCCACCCCCCTGCTCAGTCAGCTTAGCCCAGGTCCTGGGATGAGCCCTGAGCCAGGCCGCAGGCCCCTGTGCTCCCTGAGCTCCTTCTCGAGGGCAGCCCAGAGATACAAGGGAGCCCACAGGAGGAGGAGAGCCAGGGAAAAGAGTGTTCCGGAAAGTGGGCCTTTCCCGGGCAGAGGCCTGGCTGGCTTGGCGAGAAGAATGAAGGGCAAAGGAGAGAGGGAGGCTGGAGTCGCCGAAGGCCCGCCCTGGGGCCTGCGGAGTCACGTGGTGTTCCGTGGAGGTGTGGGGGTGTGGGGGGTGGGCAGTGGCCGCCTGGGCGCTGCACGTTCAGGCCAGGGGGGAGCAGGCACTGGGCTAGGTTGGGAGCATTGCTCTCAGCTCTCTTGACTTAAACATCTGAGGCTGAGCCCGCAGCTTTAAAACAGCCGTGCAGAATGAGGGCCAAGCACACGGGCACGTTCACGAGAAGCAGCCCAGGAAAGGTCTGCCGTGCCCCTCGGTCCCACTCCGAGACTCGGGTCCAGGGCCCGTCTGCTGTTCCTCTTCACGTACTGACCCTTCCTTCTGGTGGTTCTCGGGAATTCATGCTATATCCCCCAAAATCGGCAAAAACGCCCGCACTGGCTGACAGGCACTCACCTCGCCGTATTTAAACAACTCACGTCACTCTTGAGTGTGTCCCTATAAATGCAGGCATAACAGGCATGGGTGCGATCCTCATGCTTTGCGTTACCGACTAGATGGCTGGCTCTGAACACTAGAACTGCTAGTAGTGTCATTTTGTCAAAAACATTTAACAACATTTCAAAAAATTAATAAGAATTCAGATTTGATTTAAGTGTTTTATGAGTTATAATGTAACTTGTATTCTGCCTCTTAATTTCAATCAATAATTTTTGACATTTAGAAAGACACCTTTTTGAAACATATTTTTAAAATTCTAAATTTACAGTCATTTATCTTTTTTTAAAAGATTTTATTTATTTATTTTTAGAGATGGGGAGGAAGGGAGAAAGACAGGGAGAGAAACATCACCTGGCCCACAACCCAGGCATGTGCCCTGACCGGGAATCGAACCAGCAACCCTCTGGTTCACAGACTGGCGCTCAATCCACTGAGCCACACCAGCCAGGGCCTGTTTATCTTTTTGATGAAAACAATATTTCTCTCGTTATTTTAGATTAGTCCTAGTACTAGAACACCAATCAGCAACTTCGGCGGAAGGGAGAGTGTGAACGTTTCTGTAGAGCACAACTCTGACACTTCGAGGCACGTGTGTCTTCACTCCCCGCTTGTCCAAACACAGCCGGTTCACCGGCACAACACCCAAACACGCCAGCTTCCGTGCCCACAAAAACCATAGCTTCACGCACACTTTCCAATTTTGCCACTACGGAGGGGTATTTGTCAAGGTAAGAGAAGGGAACATATTTTATTTAACAGCTTGTTTGCTTGGTTTTTAAATATTTAAACATATGGTATGTGGGTCTCCATTTGTGCTCCTGCAAATATTAGAAGCAGATCTGCTCTTTTAAAATAACAGCTTTATTGATACTTTATGGCAGAATTCACATACCATGAAGTTCACCCTCTTCAAGTAAAAAGTTCGGTGGCGTTTGGAGTATTTATACAGTTGCCTGTCCATCACCACTACGATTCCGGAACACTGACATCACCCCCCAGAGGAACCCTGTGGTCACTTCCCATCCTCCCCCGGCTGCCAGCACCTGGGAATCACCAACTCCTTCCTGTTTCTACGACTTTGCCTGTTCTGGATCCTTCCTGTAGTGTCTGGTTCTTTTACTTAGCACAGCGTCTTCAAGGCTAATGCTGTGGGAGCATGTGGGATGCTACCTCATCCTTTCATCCCTCTTTGGGGCTGAATAATATTCCATCGTAAGGACAGATCACATCTGGTTTACCCATTCGTCAACTGGCCGGTGTTTGGGTCGTTTTCACTCCGGTGCTGTTACAGGTGGAGCTGCAATGAACGTTCGTGTACAACTTTTTCCTTTGTTCGCATATGTTTGCAGGCTCCTGGGTCTCTACCTAGGAGTGCGATTGCTGGGCCATACGGTAACTGTATCGTTTAACTTTTCGAGGAACGGCCAGACTGTTTTCCAGAGCGGCTGCGCCATTGTGCGTTCCCACCAGCAGTGCACAGGGGCTCCGACCTCTTCGCCTCCTTGTCAGCAACCGCTGTCTCTGTGGTTCCAGCCACCCTGCCGGGTGTGAAAGGGCGTCGCACGGTGGTTTCGATCGGCTTTGGCCTGATGACCAATGGTGTTGAGCATCTTTCCTGGACTTATTGGCTGTTTGCCTGTCTTCTTTGGAGAAGTATCTGTGCAAATCCTTTGCCCACTTTTTAACTGGGACATTCAGGTCTGGCTTTAATGTTTATAGAGATACAGCAACAATCATTACGACCCCAAGACAGGAGCCTCACGCTTGCCTCGACACTAGTCTGTGCATTTCAATGTGGCCTCACTCACCTCGTAATCTTTGTAGAGGTTCTTACCATGTCGAATGCTTCTTCTCCTCTTGGCAAAGCCTTTTTGGTGGCTTTTCTCTGGTCACAGAGTGGTAACCACACACACCGCTGTGGGCCGGTCAGCTATGGCCATGGCTGAGAACATGGCTCTCAGGCCAGCCGGCCAGCTTCATCCCCAGCTCCCAAGCCCCCGCTATGCAAACCAGAAGAGCCCACCTCTCGGCTCCCTGCTCTGTGAGACGGGATGGGTGATGCCTTTCCTGATGTGGACCCTGGAACTCGGCTCGTGGGATCCGTGTTGTTATGGATGAAATATGAGACAAATTCACACGGACTACCGGGTCCTGTGGAGGAAAAGGCACGGCATGGCTTTTCTCTCATGGGGAGCAAAAGCCTTGGCCCTCGCTCCACTGAGCTTTTACTGTCCTCTGGGCACATTACAAGAAGGTCCTCATTAACTATGCACAGGCTTGCTTTAGGTGGTTACCTTACACAGAAAACAAAGGAGAGGATGCTGGTAATCACATCACAGAAAAGGGATATTTGCAAATGAAAAGGCAAAAGTAGTTGAACCGTTACACTCATCCTTGGAAGGTTTAGCACGGTTTTTAGGAAGTTACTTTGCAGTAAATGTCCTCAATTCAGGGTGAGGGAGTTTTAGCAAAAAGCAAGACTCACAGCGGCCTAGGTGCATTGCAGGCCTGATTCTCCACGGGAGAACCTATCCGTGGGCGTGGGTCCTGTGCATCTCCCAGTGGGAGCTGGCCCCACGCCACGCACAGTGGCCTCCCACACTTTCCTGCAGTGCTACCAGGAGGACTTGCTGAGAGCATAGGTATCAGTCCTATTGCACCCTATGCTTGATCAATGCTCGGTGGCTTTCCCCTGGGCAGAGCACGTCTGATGACAAGGGTGGCAGACTTCAGGCCCGGACCTTCCATATATGGGTGGTGTTCCCTGGAGGGTGCCCTGGGGGAGTTCAGCTGAAAATCACCTTCCTGTGATCTCCTCACTCGGGGTCCCAGGGCAGCAGGGGCAGTGTCCAGGCCCAGGCAGCCCCACGCCTCAGGCCCTCCAGCCTGGAGTGAAGGCTGAGCGTTCCCCCACCTCCTCCAGCCCCAGCTGTCTGTCCACTCCTCCCTCTCCTCCCCGCTGTGTCCCACACACCTCCTCCCTCCTGCCCGAGTGGCGTGTGACTGCTCAGGGGATGTGCGAGGCAGCTGGAAAGTGACACAATACCCCTTAATTACCCTTGTTTCTCCAGATCCTGGCACCTAAATTTAGCCGGCAGAGCCTGGGCACGGGTTGAGGGGGCAGTGGTGGGGGGGCCAGCTCCTCCCACCTAGAAGACCCCCCCCCCACCACCTGGGCAGGGGCAAAAAAATGAGGCCCCAGAGAGGGGTTCTCACCCCAGCCCCTGCTTCCCGCTGCCCCGGGGGCGGATCCGGGACTCTCCGGGAGTCAGGCAGCCGCAGTAGGATCCGCAGGGAGCCTTCCTGCGGTAGCTGGCATCCAGGGCGGCAAGTCACGGTGGAGCTGAATGCCGCTTGCCCACCCCTGCCCGTCAGCGAGGGGGACGCCTGAGAGGGAGGGCGGGACACAGCGGTCAGAGTGCTAGGGACTCAGGCTCTGAAAACCAGACGGCCCTGGGTTCCAGCTTCCGCTCAGCCGCCCGCCAACCGCGTGACACTGGCACGTTGGCAAACCTCTCTGGGTGTGCCTCCTCATCTGAAAAATGGGGACAATCACAGGATCTCCCAAGTAAGGTCGTTCGTGGAGTTGAAGTGAGACGGTATGTGTACAGTAGGCCGCATCACGCAGGCGTCCAGCAGGCTCCACCGGCATTGAAGTTGCTTAACATGTGCAGGGAAGGCCCAGGCCTCTGGGCTCACACTCTTCCTTCATCAGGGCCTCTGGGTGCCTCTGCTTCAGGTGAGGATGCTGAGGCAGAGGGAGGGTAAGGACCAGGCCCAAGGTCACCAGGCTAGCCGACTGTAAGACTGGGATCGGAGCCTGGGCCTGCAGGCACCAGAGCTCTTGGCGGCTGTGCTCTTCCTTGCACTGCTTTGCAGAAGGGCCTCACCTCTTCCCGGTCTGTCTCAAGGCCCACCCCCTCCAGGGAGCCTTCCTGGCTGACTCCAGGGCAGGTCCCTCCCTGCTCCACCATGACCTCCTCCCAGGCTCCAGGACACGTTCTAGAAGGAAACTTGTGCCTGCCCTGTGTGTTGCCTGTGACGTTACAGGACAGAGTCGGTGTGAAGTCTCTGTTCCTTTGGATAAACAAAGGAGGAGCCAGCAGGTGGGACTAGAAAAATGAGTCGGTGTAGAGGTTGGACCCGGAGGGAGAGAGTCAGCTGGGGGAAAGTGCTCCTGGCCCCCTCCGCACCCCAGAGGTGGGCAGAGTCGGCTTCACCTCAAAGCCGGGAGGCCGGATGTCCTGGTCAGGAATGGGGGGCCCCAGGCTCTGTCAAGTCTGGGATAGGTACCCCATTTCTGCATTCCTGGGCCTCAGTTCCTCACAGGCAGAAAGGGGTGGTAAAGGCCAGGCCCCCAGTGGTGGGGAGAGGATGCAGCGAGACCACCAGCTGCACGCCCGCCCCGTGCAGTGCACCCCGCCCTGGGCCCCCCCACGTGGTGGGGACCTTCGGCTCGGTGGGGAGGCTGAGCAGAGGCTGTATCTCCCGTTCCACTTGAGGCAGCCACTCAGGTGTGGCGCCTCTGGGTGGGGTGCTTCCCAGGTTCAGCGCCACCACACACACACACACACACACACACACACAGATCCTGCTTCCTGGCCACGCCGGAGCCTCTGGGAATGACCCCGCAGGGCACCCATGGGAAGTGCTGGGGGCAGCACCCCCTCTACTGCGCTGATCCTGGTCCCCCACACCACCTGCATGGGGCTGTCATCAGGACACCCGGCCCTCACCGTCTCATTGAAAACTCCCAAGGGAGTCATTGTCATCAGCCCACGTCACAGGGAGGAAACCAGGACACAGAGGGTTTAAGGGGTGTCCCAGAAGGACTGAACTTGGATTCGGACCCGGCAGTCTGGCCCCAGAGTCTTCGCTGGAAACCACTGAAGTCTTCTGCCTCCCTCGAGATGAGCTCTTCCTGCTGGGCTGGAGTAATTAGACAGCTTTACAGCGTGTAATCAAATCCAGGCTGTCGGACTCCCTCACCCGCACCCCTACCTCAGCCTGCTGCCATACCTGGTACAAATCCCGCCCCCACCTGCCAGGCTAGGCCTCCCTCCAGCAGCCGGGGGGGTGGGGATGGCTGAGGCACCCCGCCCAGCACGGGCACAGGGAAGACAGGTGGGCTTGGCCCTGGTGGCAGCCCTGCGTAGTCCTGGCAGACCCCCCACCCCGGCCCACCCCCAGAGTTTGCTCTGCAGGTGTGGCCTGACCCACAAGCTCTGGGAGCTCCATAAACTGCTACTGAAGGCAAATGAAGGACTCAGAGACAGAACGATGTGAGGAGGGAAGTGCTTCCCAGCTGCCTCCCTCTCTGGACACCACTCCCACCCTGGATCCAGTAAGTGGCGTGACCGTGCAGAGCAGCGCCCAGGCCTTTAATGACCGTTTTCTCAGTTACACAGGGAGCTCCTCCTGGAAAGGGCTCCATCCATTAAATCCTTGGCCAAGGGCTGCCTTCTCCTCCCTTTCCACGTCAGCCAAGGGTAGGGAGCATTTGTCCAGTTCTCTCGCAGAAAGTTGAACACTAGAGGGTCTTCATGAAACTTCAGGCAGCTATTATAATTATTGTTTCACCGTGGTAGAAGGAAGATCACACAACCCTGGGCATAAGGAGAGGGCTTAACAGGACCGACCCAGAACACCGAGGTGGCTAGCTCCAGTTTCTCTCTGTCCTCAAACAGCCAGTGGCTCAGCAGGCATGTGGGCCCCAGGTGGGGATAGGAGGCCCTGAATCATGGCATTCGGGCTCGTCTGGGTCGGGGGTCTGGCTCAGGGAACCAAGCTCTCTCAGGGGGTTGCACATTATCTCCAACAAAAGCTCATTTCTAAGCCTTCTATTGAAACTGCAGGGAAGGAAGATTCTGGAACGTGTCCAGTGAGTGAGGGATGATACCTGGAAGGTAATTGTAACATGTCTGTTGTTACCCGGTAAGAGGTGTGAATAACCCTGGGGTTTTTCTTTTTAAATTTTGTTTGTGGATTTATTTCCGTGGCAGAACAATCGAATGCTAAGGGCTCTTAAGCTTCCCCTCTGACATGTGTGCTGTTTAGGATTATGTTCAGCTGAAGAAGATTTTTAAAAAACCAAAGAAATAGTGTGTTAAACAATATAGAAGCTTATTTTTCTTCCAGGCAAGCAACACTTGGAGGTATCTAGTCCAGGGCTGATGTGGCAGCTCCATAAACATCAGAACCCAGGTCACTTCCTTCCTTCCTGTTGCTCGGTCACCCTCAACATGTGGCGTCTGCCTCGTGATCCAAGACGGCTGCTCCAGCTCCAGCAATCACAGGCACGCTCCAGGCAGCCTTTGAACGACACTTCTCCTTACATCCCAGTGGCAGACTTGTTCACATGGCCATAGTTAACTGTAACAGAGGCTGGGAAATACAGTCTTCATTTCAAGTGGTTTTGTGTCCAGCCAATAAAAAGCAGGGTTTCTGTGGCAAAGAAGGCAGTGAGAACAGATATTGGGGAACAGTCAGCAGTCTCTGGCACACCATAATGTTCTTCCATTCCGTCGGGGAAGGGAGGCCATGTGCTTTCTGACCCAGTGCCCGAGACTCTGGGGTTTCCCTAGACTTGTTCTTGTGTGTTGCTCTTAACCCCCCTTCACAAAGCCAGAACTACCCTGGGAGCAACGGGGAGAAACAGTCTAGGGCACCTCCTAGTGAGAGCAAGGTGTGGACCCCAGAACAAAGCCCTTACCCCGGCATTCAAGGCCTCCATTTATCGGGTTTCTCACCTCTCATCACTCCATGCAGCCACTGAGTCACTCGCCTGCCCCATTTCTTATATCACCAGAGTGTCCCCTCTGCCTGATCACCCTTCGCAGACCTCCTCTGGCAGGGAGACCCTGCCACGGAGACTCACCACGGAACTGTTGCCTTGTCAGAGTAGCCTCGCTGGGCCCCTCTGGGGAGAATCAGAATCCCTCTCTCCTGCCCTCCCTTGGGCTTCCGGAGCCTTCCGTCATCCCTCTATTTATAGCCTGTTCAAGTCAGGTGCCCCTGGACACGTCGCTGGGAGGGAGGGAAGGGCCCCAGGCTGGGAGAACAGGTTCTGTAACCTGCCTGGGGAAGGGCTGGGATTTTCCAGGACGACTCCTCTGGCCCATAACCCCCTCATTCCTCAGTCTCCTGGGGTGACAGAGCCCCCACACCTGCAGCAGCCCTCCTCAGTACACTTCTCCTTGGCTTGGCTACGTGTCCTGGAGCCCGGGCTGCGCTCACCTCCCCCCGAACCCAGAGCCCAGCCCTGGACCTGACCCTGCTTCCACCCTCACAGGCTGGCCTGAGTAACGGTCTCTGAGCTGGGGAGAGGACTGAGCAGACTCAGGCCTGCTCTGGGGAAGGCTCCTGCCAGGAAGAGCCTGGGCGGGTGGAGGGCTGGCTGTCCCTCTGGGGAACCAAGGAGACTCTCTTCTCTGACACCCAGCTTCCTTCCTGCTTCCCTGGCCAGCCCAGACCACCCTCCAGAGAGCTGGGAAGAGAGAGGAGGACCCACACTCAGGGTCACTGTCACCTCCTTCCCTCCCCCCGCTTGGCTCCCCTTGGGGACCGAAGCAGCTCTGGGTCATCTCCACTCCAGCTCATGCTGGACCCTTCCACCTCTCTGAGCCTTTGCTCGACCCCCCTCCTCAAATCACAGGCTCCTCACTCCTCCCCCCACCCAGGTCTCTCCTTGCCCCCAGCTCTCCTGTTCCTCCTATGCTCTGCCAATCAGAATTGAGAGCCAGAGTGACCTGGAGGTCCTGAGCCCCATCCACAGCCCCCGCCCTCACTTAAATACCCACTTGCTGGTAGAGATGGCAACACCAATGCCAACAACATCCACCAGCTGTCAGCTGAGTGCCTCCCCGGCCTGGCCCTGACTGCCTGGACCAAGCCCTTGACCCTTGAGCAATGGGATGGACACTCTGGGGACGGCTCAGACATTTTGTTGCCACCGAGGTTCACAGGCCCAGCTGGCCAGGACTTTCCTGCCCGTTGTGGGGCTGCATGATAGGCTGAGCCTAGTGCCCCCACCCTGAGCCTCTCCTGAACCAGGACTGGGCTCTGACATTTAGAACCAGATAGACCTGGCTGTGTGACCTTGAGCAAGTTTCTAACCCTCTCTGAGCCTCTGATATTTGCAGCTGACTCCAATCTGGCACCCAGGACTCACAAGGGACCTATGGAAGGGATCTGTGGGTTTGAGACCCCTCTCTTACCTCCCTCACCCTTGGAAAGTGAAGACAGGAGGCTGCTCCAGGGGGTAGGTTAGGAGGGGAAGAGAGGACCAGTGTGACTTCCAGCCTTGTCCCAGGAGCTGGCCCCCAGCCCCACTCAGCTCAGAGACCACTCAGGGGAGACCGCACAGGCTGAGGATGAAGGTGCTGGTGCCAACAAGAAGAAACAGCCTAGAGCGCCTCTTAGTGGACACCAAGGGAATGTCTGCCCCCACAGCAGACAAATACAGCCCCTTCATGAATGGCCCTCAGCTTGGAGTGGGGGTCCAGTACTGACCCCTCACTGCCAGCTGTAGCAAAAGTCACCTGCCCTCAGGTAACCTCAATTTCCTCGTCCCCCAAATAGAGATAACAATCACAACAGCACCACACAGGACCACAGCGAGGTGCCACCCTGTCGTCACGCGGTGGTGTTTGCCAAGGTCCTGAAAGGCAGGGCTGCAGTGAGCCCGTGTGAACACCCAGGGCGGACTCCTGGTCCAGTGCTCTTTCCACTCCCGGGTGCTTTCAGTGTAACCTTGGCCTCTCCAGCCTGCCCATCCCTCCGTGCGGCTCTGGGCACTTTCAGATGCTTTGGTGCTACGAGCACACCGGCCTGAGAAACGAGCTTGCACTGCCCCCAACCAGCCTTCCTGCCGACAGCGAGGGGGTGTGATTTCTTTTGCAGTGTTCACAGGGGTATCTTTATCCCCATCTTCTTCCCAAAAGACAGAAGCCTGCGTGAGCCCCGAGGTGGCCGTGATGTCCCTCCAGCTGGGGCCCTGTGACGCTGGCCCTGAGCATGCGGCCCTTGGGTCCTCTTTTCTGTTCCAGTAAGAGAACTGCGTGCGTGCATGTGTGTGTGTGTGTGTGTGTGTGTGTGTGTGTGTGTGTATGTATGTGTCTTGTGGGGGCAGAGAAAACAGCTTCCTCAATAGGGCAGGGGGAGCCCCCAGCCCCAGAAGACCCACTTATCTGATCTCTAACGTGGTGAAAGGGGACCTTCCTGAAATGAATGCTGGATAAGGGCCACTCCTGAATGCCTCTTCCTTGTGATGGGAGCTACCCCGGGGCCGGAGCGGACTGCAGAGGGACGGGGCCCAGCCCCGTGCTGTGGTTGCATCTCCTTCTACAGGGGCTATGCGCTCACTGGGGGTGGGGATGCGGTGGGAGGGAACCAGGGTGGACTGGAGCTCTCCAGCTCCCTTGTGCTACGTCCCTATCCATAGGGCCCCCAGAACTCCTCTTACATCCTAGGAGGGTTCCAGGGCTTCCTGAGAATCTGAGGGGCCACACTCATCAACCTGTATGTGCTGTGGCACCCCAGCTTTTAAGAGACACCCACAAACACAGACACACAGCCAGGCAAAGATGGGAACTGTGTTGTCCTAGAACCCTGCAGAGACACTCTCTCTCTCTCTCTCTCTCTCTCTCTCTCACACACACACACACACACACACGCAGGCGACAGGAAGGGAGCAGGGTCCACAGGACACAGTCAGACCTGGGGAGTGGGTGGAGAGCCAGGGATGTGCTCAGATCGGTGGGAAACCCTGGATCCTGTGTGAGTGTAGCTATGCCCCCTCACCTTGCCCAGACTCCGGCCCCAGGCGTCCAGGTCAGGGTGGAGCCAGCCCTGGAGGCCCTCACTGTCCCCCCCACCTGCCCACAGCCCACCCCAGCGGAAAGGGGCTTTCACCTTCTCCCTGGGTGCTCCTCTCCACCCTCCTCACATTCTCACCTTTCACTGTTCTCTCAGCTCAGCCCTCCCCACCCTCCCCTCTTCTGCCTGGAGTGGGGGGGACAGCGCCATCAGCCTGGAGCCCTTCCCACTGTGCCCCTGCCCTTGCCTTCACCCCAGTCCTTGACAAACACCAGCTCAGCATCCAGGCCCAGGGCACCTCTTCTTGTCTGAGACGCCCTCCCGCCGCCCCCCCCCCCCCGGCAGAATTGCTCTCTGCCTCCCGGAGCCCAGGGACCCTGCCCAGGCCCGCGCCACAGCTCCGCAGCCTCCCTGTTGTCTTGCTCCAGACGCACCTGACTCCCTGACTCGGTGCCTTTTTCTCTATTTTGTTCCAAGGGCAACGGGAGGCCACACAGCGGCTTTAATGGAGCCGTGCGAGGATCGGGTTTGTGATTTAGAAAGGTCACTGGGGCAGCTGCGCGGTGGAGGGAGGCCAGGAGGGGGGTGGGTGTGGGCTTGGGGCTCCAAAGGTGGAGGCCAAGGTGGGGGCAGCGGACAGGTTCGGGAGATGTTCAGGGTCTAGCCTCTCCCCAACCAGGGGGTCCCCAAGCGGCCGTGCACCACATTCCCAGGGGAGATTTTTAAAAATAGATTCCTAGGCTCTGCTCCAGACAAAACCGAACTAGGACCTCAGGGGTCAGAGCAGAGTCTGTATTTTTTTTTACAGGGGTAGAAACCACACAACGTGAAGTGTGTGATCGTGACCGTTCACACGGCTGTGGAGCAGAGCTCCAGAGCGCCCATGCCCTCCATCTCGCAGCTTAGGAGCTCGACAGCCATGAAGCACCACCCCTCCCCTCAGCCCTGGGGACCACCGTTCCACTTGCTGTCTCCGTGAACTTGACCCCTTCAGATGCCTCAAGTCAGTGGAACCAGGCAGTAGTCATCTTTCTGGGACTCGAAATCTGCATTGGCCAGATTCCCCAGGTAGTTCTGATGCAGCTGGTTCTCGGCCCGGAGTTTGAAGCCCCTGTCCACGTCACTGATGCTGACAGGACCCCCCTCTGTCTGTCTCTGTGCTCTTAGGAGCAAAGCCAGACCCTCTGGCCTTGGGGGTGTTTCATCGTCCTCCGGGGAGGCTGGGCTCCCTCCCACAGGCCCTTGCAGTCTGCTGAAGTCAGATCAAGTAACAGCCCAAATAATCGTTAATTTCCATGATCTATGTTTTACAGTGTTTGGGACCCTGGCTATTCAGAGTCTGGTCCTAAACCAGCAGCTCAGACCCCTGGGAGCTGGTGGGAAACGCAGATACTCGGGCTCCCCGGGCTGTGGAGTCGGAAGCGGCATTTTAACAGGCTCCTTGGGGGTTCCCAAGTCTGGGAAGCACCGTGACATCAGGGTTTACGGAGGAGGTCTGCTGGGGGCCGGGGGAGGAGGCCCAGGCTGAGGTGGGCTGGCTTTGTCTCTCCCATTCCACTGCCGTGTGGTCACCTTTGAATAAAGCTGTCCCCACACACTTGCCAAAGGCCGTTTGCCCCAGGGCAGCCCCTGGGGGGTTAGCCCCTGGACCTCTGTCACCCGCCTCATGGTTCGCTCTCCTGGCCTCAGCCGCACATGCCCAGGGCATGGGCCCCTGCGTGGGGAACCGGCCAGCTCCGTCACAGCCTGGCTCTGGGAGGACGGCTCTGTGCTTGTCCTCCCTGCCCCCGCTTCCAGCAGGGCCCTGGCTCTCATGACGTCCCAGCTGTCCCATCTGGTCCTCACAGCAACTCTGACAGGTCACAGTTGTAACCATGTCTTACCGATTACTTACTAAGCACCAGGCACCAGGAAAGGAGCACCATCCTCCCAGAACCCCGAGAGGTCACCACAGGGGCTATCCCCATTTGGAAGACATGGACACTGGGGCTCAGAAAGCTGAAGTGACTGGTGGAGGTCCTGGGAGTACGGGGTGCTGGCCCAGGATTCGAACTTGAGTCTGTCTGTTGGGGCTGACTTCCTGCCTGGATACCTCCATTCTTGCTGTCTTTTCACAGATGAGGACACTGAAGTTCAGTTTTGTGACCTACCCAAGGTCCCGTGGCTGCCAAGTGCTGGACCTGGGACTCGAACTCAGGACCGTGTACCCATTGTGACTCAATTCTTAGCTGCAGAGCCTGCTTCCCTCACCCCATTTCACAGATGCGAGTGCTGAGGTTCGGAAGCGGAGCCCATCAACCTGAGCAGGTGAAAATCTCTGCGGGCTGGGCGGTCCGCCCTATTTTCAGCCACCTGTGCCCCCCCTCCCCCGGTCATGGCCCCCTCCGCCTGGGCCGTCGTCTCCGTGACAACTGGCACAGAAGGACCAGGGCCCCCAGAGCCACTACTGCAGCCTGGAATGTGCAAGGAGCTGGGCACTGTGTGTGTGGGGGGCGGGGGGGGTGGAAAGTGACACTCCTCGGTGCCACAGCTCTGTGTCTGAGCAGCGGAGCGGATCGAGCACCTGGGCACGGGAGGTGGCAGAGAGCAACTACTGTCAGCAGATCACGAGGCAGCGGGAGTGGAAACTGACAGCTCACCCACCTGGGCACTGAGCTGGGATGGAGGCTGGGGCAGGATGGGGCTGCAGAGCTCTGGGACCACCCTTGGTGAGCCAGGCAGGAAGGGGCGGGCCTTCCAGCAGACGCCCCCGACAGCGGCAGGATGAACAGAGGCAAAGGCATGCACTCAAACAGCCTGACCCATCACTAGCTGCGCAGCTGCAGGCTGGTCCCTTACCCTCCCCGGGCCTCGGTTCCTCATCTGTGAAATGTGGACAGTCACGGGACCTCTGGCATTGCTGTGAGCAGGTAGGAGTGTTAGCATAGCACCTGGGAAATGTCACCATCTGGGCTGACAGAGTCCAGGAGAGACAATTCGCACCTGGCCGCTGAGAGGACCAGAGGAATGATGCACAGCCAAAGCACGAAGTGCCCCGCCTGCAGTGAGCTCTATATCAATAATGGGAATTATTATTTGGGGCAGGGCTGGCTACATCATTTGCAGGGCCCGGTGCAAAATGAAAACGTGGGGCTCTCGTGCAAAACTTCCTCAGAATGTCAGGATGGCGATAGCAGGACACTGAACCAAGCCTGTGGTCTTTCGCAACCGCCCAGGACATGCACCTGTGAGGTTTGTCCTGACTGGGACACAAGACACTCCACTGTCCGTCATCCTGAAGGTTGCCTTTCTGCTCAAAGCTGAGCTGAGTGGGAGCTTTCCTACCCCACCTCCTCTGGTCTGGAGATTACCCCCTGGTTACCGGGTGCTCTGGAGAGCCCCTTCTCGTTAGCCTAGTTGCAGATTCATTTGTCCTGTACGAGAGAAGCCCTTGGGTCCATCCTGCCTTTTGCACCCTCCCAACTAGCCCAGGATTCCTGAACGTTAGGGCAAAGGGCCCTTTGAGATCATCCCCATGCCCACGCCCAGACAGGCAGGTCCTGCCATGGATGCACAGGGCCCACGCAGGGCAGGATGCAGCTCTGACCCCCAGGCTGGGAGCCCTGTCTCGTGGCAGCAGCTCCAACTCCCGGGGGATGCAGGGCTCTGCGACGGGGGAAGGGTGTGCCAAGGAGGCACGTTCACCCACAGCTGAGCCTGGGACCTCCCCAGAGGGGACGACGGGAGAATCTCTGTCTTGTCTTCTCTGTGTTTATTGCAGTGGGACAGATTGCTTTTGTAATAACAGGAAAAACACCCTTCATTTGAGGAAAAGCACAGCATCCTCGTAGTAACCAAGAAGATGAGTCCTTGGGGTAAGCTGTGTTCGGAGGGAAGGCAAAAATGCAGAGATGGTTAGATTAGAGCAACTGATCTATCTGTCATCATTATTGCTGTCATTGCTCCTCGATGTTCACTTCTCAGTGAGAGCCCTGGTTCGAGAGGGTCAGAGGATCAAATCCCAGCTGGGCTCTGAGATTCTGGGGGAGGAGCTGCATGTGTGTGTGCGTGCATGTGTGCGTGTGTGCGTGTGTGTGTGTGCAAGAGTAAGTATCTAAGAGCAAACCAAAACAAACAAACTGGAATCATCTTCTGGAGGGCAGGCTCCTTGTAGTACAGGCTTCCCCAACTTTGCGAGTGTTCTAGGAACCCATCTGTATCAGTGTGCCAGCTGGCGTTGTTGTGAGAGGCTGCATTTGGCTTCAGAGAATTTACTTTGAACACTTTTTCAAGGATTTACAAGCACACCTGCCTATGCCATGCTGAGTGTTCAGCAGTTTTTGACCAAAAACGGCATGACTCCTGTGCCCCAACCTTCCCATTCACCCAATCTCACCCCGAGTCACTTTATTTTTGTTTCCCTGAATGAAAAAAGTCCTTGAAGGTAAACATTTTGGCGATGTGGAGGAGGTGAAAAAAAAAAAAAACCCCGCAGAAGCACTAAAAGGCATCAAAATCAATTATTTCAAGAACTGTTTTGAGCAGTGTAAAAAACATCTCGATAGGCGTATTATATTAAATGGAGAGTACATTGAAGGTGACTGAAGTTTAAACATGTAAGGATAAATACGCATTTTTTTTTATAAATAAATTTTGGTGTTTTGGGGGCTCCCCCTCATGCAGTGTGATTTTGAGAGTGACTGTGTGTATGTGTGTGTGGGTGGGGGGAGGCATGGGGGAACAGTCGGTCCCACCAGAAGCCAGGTCCAGGTGCCTGGGGTATGTCCAGGGACCGGGTGTGTGTGTGGGGGGAGGGGAGGTGATGAGAACACAGACCTTGGAACCAGGCAGAGTCAGGCTGCAATGCCAGCCCCACCAAGACTCAGCACTTCACTTCTCTGAGCTGCATTTTCTCATGTATAAAATGGAGAAAACTACATCTGCTTCACAGGGTCGTAGCTGTGGGGATTAAAGAAAAATTTTGAACCGCACAAAAGATTAATTAGCACAGAGTAGGTGTTCAGACACTGTGAAACCCCTTTTCCCCCAACAATAACCCCTCCCTCTTATACTGACATTGTGCCGCACAGTTTCAGGAGCTGGTCCTTCCTGGGACCTGTAACCTGACCCCAGGGGCAAGCAGAGGTAACCCGTGACACCCTGGAGGCCAAGCCATGGCATCCCACTCCAGTCACCGTCTAGCAGGGGCTTCCAGCAGGGGACCCTTCTCCAAGCTAGCTGGCCATTGCCGTTGGAGCCTTCTCAGGAACCCTGGAGTAGCCATTTGGCGGAGCATGGAGACCCCTAGTGGTTCCATGGGAGACTGCACTTTTCCTAGTGAAACCTCATACCTGGAGAGGGGCTGCTCTAGGGCCGTGGGACGCCCCCTCTCTGGCTCAGCGAACATGTCTTGAGCCAACACTCAGTGCTGGGGGAGCAGGAGGGGCTGACATCTACCCCAGAGAAGCCCAATGCCAGGAGAGTTGCAGAGGCTGGGTTGCCCCACCCCTACCCACATACAGCCCGGCAGAAGAGCACTTGGGGGTCAGTGAGAGGACCTAGGGAAAGACACCCCTCTCCTGAGTCTCTCTGCATCTGCCTTGTGGAAACAGTGTCCCAAAGTGCCCCTGGAATGAGCAAGAGTTTTAAGATAATTACGATTATTAAAGGTATAAAAGGACGGGTGCCTTGGGCCGGGGTCACACTCCCTTGCTCCTCTCCAAGTGCGCTGGAAACGGATAGACACTTGCTTAAAGCAAGTGCTTGTGATGTGCCAGGTGCCGGGAGAAGCCCTTTGCACAGGGCGCCTCACCTGGTCTCTGAGGAGCAGGTACTGTTGGCCCGTGGCTGAGGGAGCCCATGCTCAAGGGGGTTCAGGTGAGCAGGTGGGGTCGGGACATGACCCCAGGTGCACCTGCCTCAGAGCCCACGCTCCTGTGCATGAGGCAAGGTGTCTGCCTCGTGGGGAAGCCAGTGACTTACTAAGAGGACTGACTCACCTCTCTGAGCCTCAGAGCCTTTGTCGGTCTGTACTCATGTTTTGCTTCATGTTGTTTGTTTGCTGCTGTTTTTTAAGACCATGTTCCCAGCCCAGCTGCACCAGGTTCACTGGGTTCACTCGGGCGCATCCTGGGCAGGGGGATCCAGAAAGTTTCCCAGGAGAGTCCAGTGCGCACCGAGGGCTGGGGAGGACCTCTTGGGTCATGGCGTAGAGATTAAACTCTATTCTGCTAGGTATTAAGCCTCAGAGGCTCCCTCCCCACCCCCCACCCCCGCAGCCAGGTCTTCTCAATTATCTTTTATTAAAACTTTTATTGTGTATTTGTTAGATAAAAATTCTTCCCTTTAAAATGTACAGTTCAGTGGGTTCTAGTGTATTTACACGTTTGTGCAACCATCCCCACTACCATATTGCACAACATTCTAATCATCCCC